>JAUZND010041999.1:0-44064 GCA_034780555.1 Coelogynopora nodosa | reverse complement strand
TAGCGTAGAGAGGGGTTGTGAGGGAGAGTCATGAGCTGTAGGACCATTGGTAGCGTAGAGAGGGGTTGTGAGGGAGAGTCATGAGCTGTAGGACCATTGGTAGCGTAGAGAGGGGTTGTGAGGGAGAGTCATGAGCTGTAGGACCATTGGTAGCGTAGAGAGGGGTTGTGAGGGAGATTCATGGGCTGTAGGACCATTGGTAGCGTAGAGAGGGGTTGTGAGGGAGAGTCATGGGCTGTAGGTCCATTTGGAGCGTAGAGAGGGGTTGTGAGGGAGAGTCATGAGCTG
Source organism: Coelogynopora nodosa (assembly GCA_034780555.1). Classification (NCBI taxonomy): domain Eukaryota; kingdom Metazoa; phylum Platyhelminthes; order Proseriata; family Coelogynoporidae; genus Coelogynopora; species Coelogynopora nodosa. The sequence continues at coordinate 43,776 of JAUZND010041999.1, read as the reverse complement.
TAGGGCCATTTGGAGCGCAAAGGGGAAATTGGGGTAAATGGAGAGGGCTGAAGCACTTCATAAATGAGTAATTTTTTATTTAACAAACATATTATTAAACAGTCTCACATAACTATTAACTATCAGCACCATGAATTTTTAACTTTTTTATTATGAACAATCTTGAACATGAATTACTGCATTTTGTAAATGTATATAAATTTAATACATGTTTCAAATCAAAATGAATAAAATAATAAACAACAACAATATAATATAGATATTTTTTCTAATTTATTATATTTATATACTATTTCCTCCAACATTTATTTTCTAATAACTATTAAATAACAATTTACGTATTGTACTCTTTACTATTTTCTTCCAATCTTGCAATTATTCTATCACTTCTTTCAGGATACTTCCCGAATAATTGATTTCGCATATATATTTAAAAAGTTTAAACGTTAGATACGAGTCTCATTAAATACCGCTTTTATGATCAATCAAGATATGTATATTGTATCTCACACAATAGGTCACTTTACAATAGGATTAGATTAGATTGATTGTGCGACCAGACATTTTCACGACTGGCGCGACTTCTTTGTCCAATGAAATCGCTATAATATTCGCAAAGCATCAATATAATCGTTAAGTACCGTTATTGTTAAGTTGTTTTTACAATCTGATTGCATTAGATATTTTCATGCCCATCCCACGCATATCACGGGAAATGATTTACAGTTATAACCACCTGCTCATCAATCGATTTCCAATCGAAACGACTTTGTTATAGCGACTAGATTGGAGTCTGTGTGAATCCGTGTTCAACCAGTTATTTTTTCGTACGTCTTATCTTTTTTTCTTGGATTTTACATTTATTGTAAAATTGATTACACATCTAGTATACCTATTTATTGAAATAAATTACTAAAACGCATATTAATAGTAATAGTCTTATTAATAATTAATTCAGTAAATAGGGCATAACAGATATGTATAATTATTATTTTCTATAAAAATTACTTTATAGTTCATCATGTTTTGTTTCAAATTAAAGGAAATGGCTAACAGCTGTGTTAGTCGAGTGTTTGCGACCCTTAATGGGTTCGTGTTTGCATGAATCTTTGTGCGTATGTCACATAGAAAATATAGCTTAAAAAAAAAAAAAAAAAAAAGTACTTTTCATATTTTTCGCTTTTAATTTACTTAAATTGATCTAATTATAAATATTTTTATATTTTAAGTGTTGCTAGAATCATTTTACGTAAAAAGCAAGTTTTTATTTTAATTTTAAACTATGAAATAAATATGTTATGAAGTAGTTTTTCTCAGATATTTATAGAGGAGGTGATACATAACGAGCTTTTTAATATACATATATTAATAGAATTCTATTTACATAAGGGGTATAATTAAACATAAGTTATCATATGTAGCTAAATTACAAATAGTTTGACTCTGTAATCACGATTGGATCAATCTTATCGCAATTAGATGGATCGCGCGACTGACCTAAGACTTTACGCCATCGAACATTTCTTCCTTCAATCTGTAAATCATAATTCAAAAAGTAGCTATCGTCAATCTAAGATTGATCCAATCTAGTCTAATCGCTATTGTAAAGTAACCTAATATATCTCATAACAAAATCTTCCATATGAATTCCCTTTGAAATCATATTATCCTCTAACACATTCAAAATTCATATATTTAAATTTAACAAATTCACAAAATATTAGCATATGGATTTCTTCTACGAAATCATATCTAATCTACAAAAAACATCTTTCCAAACCACATTGGATTTAATTTTATGTGTCAAATATTTTTGTTACTTATCATTAATTCTGTAGTAAATTTGCAACATCTTCTAGACAAACCTAATTCCGTCGATTAAAAACGGTATTCAGTATTATAAACTGAATGGTTATAAACCACCGATAATAATCTAATAATATTTCCGTAACTACTCAATAAATTCTATTTGGTAAAATAATTATTTTCGACTAACATCTATATTGTAGTAAATGTCTATAATATGGGTATAATACACCTATTGTAATCCATATTTCCATCCTGGCTAAACCCCCAACTGTTGGCTACCAATAAGCTTGTTACCTGGCTTTCGCCTATCTATTTCAATTTCTATATTTTAATTTCTACAATTTCTATTTCAATTTAGTTATTATTAATCCAAATATATATAAAAATGTAAAATATACTATTTAATTATTAGGATACATTTATTTTGTTAAACAACAAATTACTTATGTCTTTCTCCTATCTCTAAAATTGTTGTTGTATAAAACATCTCAACAAAGTTTGTTGTTAAGATGTATAAATTTAAATTCACTTTTTGAAATTCTAAATCAGTATTTACCTCATTACTTGATTTGAAATAAATACACGTATAATATATTTAAATATTACCTATCAACATATATTAACTTAACAAATTCAATATATTATGCTTTTAGCTGTCACCAACACATCTATAAATAATTACAAATTGATAAAGTTACACCAAACTTGTTTTTTCCATAAAGAACATCGATATTAGAAAATGTAATATTTTTGAGATTTTTTTAATGTTTTTAATATTATCACAACAATGAACCAGATAAACACTTTTTGTTGTTAAATTTCGAAAATTGATTATTTTCTATCTATTTAAATTTTTTGTTGTTGTAAAATTCGATTATAATTATAAACAGATAAGACCCGTACGAAGCAAAAAATTCAAATATTATGTACGTGGTGTTTGCACAGTCGTGTACACATAGAAATCGATAATGAAGGAAGCACGACATTGTTGGTTACGTTATAGTTACCTGGCAGTTATGGCATTGGAGGAGTAGTGCTCGCCACCAACACAGGAGCGAGGGACACTGGAGGTCTGGTGGGGCAGGAGAGAGGCCCCCAGAGAGTGGGTGAGCGGGCGGGTGATGGCTGAAGTGTCGCTCACGAGGCGGCGATGCTTCTGCATGTGCTGCCCTGCCGAGGGCATCAGCTGTTGCTGGAGCAGGGAAATGATCGGAGTATAGGCTACTTATGATGAGGAACAATTGATTCTATAATATAATTGATTATATATTTCACAAACAAGATATTTTAAATAAAAAAAAGAAAATAATATATTGGCAAAAAAGTCATACAGAAAACAGTGAAGAACAAGAAGAGAAGAGAATATAAAAGATAAGACTACAGAAAGTTAAACAACATAATCTAAAGAAAAGAAGAAATTAAGAAAAGCAAACGAAAAAGAATAATAAACGAAAAAGTCACAATAAATAAAGCTTTTCAAATATACTACTGAAGCTTAACTCATCAGCAGGGAAATCTGAACAGCGCTGCTTCTTCCTTATTGGGACTCATCAACAGACCATAGACCACACTAACGAAATATGCCTGAATTCAGAAGTACTTTACAAGGTCTGTCAGGTACTCTTATAAAAGCCAATTTGCACAAAAGTAGTTAATATCAAAATCCATTGATACAAAACAACCAATATTCTATATAAATATTCAACACAATATGAAAACATTAAGGAAGAGATAAATTTAAGAAATGGAGAAAAAAAGATGCGAAGAGAAGAAAAAAGAAAAGGAGAATGTAACAGTAACAAGAAAAGAAGGAGCCGAGAAATCCGAAACAACCAGCATTTTCTCACATTGATAACAGGCCTCATAATGGGCACACCGTAGGCAGGAATGGACCCCCATGACCCTGTGTAACCATGAGGATGAGGGTGAGGGGCAGCCCCACATCCAGGGGGGGTAAAAGAGGTCGGATTCTGCCTTCCCATTGGTCCCTGGATCCATGGGGGAGTAGCACAAGGACGGATGTCATGCGAGGAGAGGGACTTGCCCATTGAGAAGGTGGAGGGGTGGGAGCATTGGGCCAGTGCAGCCGCTACCTGTAGGGGAGGGGGTTCAGAATCTACTGAGGAAGATGTCAATAGGAGAATAATCAATATTAAAAATGAGCATAAAATGCAATTATAAAGGTTTAGAAGAGGGAAAATGGCAGGACGTAATCAAACCTTCTACAGTGAGAATCAAAGGTAAACAAGGGATCACTCAAAGATGAATATTTTGGTATTCCCTAGACAGACATACGCTATCATTTATAATTAATTCAAATGAAATAAAATATTCAAATAAAATATCGATTGTGAATAACGGCTAGTTTTCTGGGCTCACCCATCTGATCATACCTTCAAAATACCACAACATAATAGCATCTTAGAAGACTCGCTCAGAACTCAACTGAAGTGTAAACAGGAAAAGAGGAAAAGTTTCCATAATCCCTGGTTAAGATCAAAATGCACAACCATTACAACGACGACATTGGGTGATTTAGGTAATGGCAAAACACACGTAATCTGCAGTGATGAGGGATAACTTTAGGAACATCCTGCAATGCCTTCACAGTGCAACTGAATAGTTTGGTGTAAACAATGTATTCCAAGGTTTTTGTAATGTTCTTATATATAATTCAATGACTTCTTCAAAGAATGAGGATGACATTGAAGTAATAAAAATATATGGAATTCTAGAATTTGTAGTGCTAACTAGGTTTAGCTAAATCAACAGCAGATTTTTAAAAATTGTTACAAACGAAAGAAAAATATGTGTTCGATGGTAAAAGGAGTGTTTAACAAAGATTAACACATAGAAGAAAATTAATATAAATTGTTCAGTTATTCATATCAGGTTATATAAAGCAAACATCAAACAAACCATTGATCATAACGACAAAGGCTCAAAGTGAAATCCGTGAAAATATTTAAAATGAGTACTTCAGTAAGTGTAACACTATTATACAAATAATTATTTCAGCTTGAAATCTGCATAAAAGTAGGCCTAGCTAAAATCAATCAATAAATATTGATTATAGAGAAAATCATAAACAAACACATACCTCCGCTGGAAGCGCCCTTTGAGCAACTTGGAAACTCATGAGATCATTTGATGACTCATTCGACTGCCCTCTCTCCCTTTCTCCTCCACCAATCAAATCTGTCAGATCCAGTGGCATTGTGGTGGGGTTACTTGGGGCGATTTGGGGGATAGGGGGGGCCCAGGGACATCCACTCAGGACACCAGGGTCCGTTAGAATATCCCCCCAGAGATCCGGTGATACCGCATTTGTGGACTTTAATAGGGATAAAAAAATTAGTCATTATCTTAAAACTAAGTCATTAAACTATATAATATTATATAAAAATAAATTATTTTATCTACCAAAGCGCAATAACTATACTTTTATTAATTTTAAAAAAATATCAAAATAAAGAACAAACGACAGCAGAAAACATCCAATGATATTAAACAAACAACATGGCATATTATTAGAGAAAAAGAAAATGATCTTATATTTATTTCTAATAGCGCAGTTTTATATCATAGCCTTGTTATAATCATTATTATCAAGATCAATAATTCTCAAACTTCGCCCTACCTCAAAAACGGTCGATATTTGAGTATCCGCAACAGGCGCCACTTCTGTAACCGACTGCATTGCAGTCACGTGACTACTGGTAGCAGATACCGGTGTCGGCTGCCCATTGGTTGAGGCGGCTGAGCGCTGCTGATTTGTGGAGGAGGCCTTTGGTCTCTGACGTGGCGCTACTGACGTGGAGACGGGATTGGTTTGTATAGCGGGGGCTGACTGTGAACTTGCACCACTACCGACGCGACTGAAAAAAAAGCATAAAATGTTTATTTACTGTCATATATACTACTCATATTTAAATAAGTAGTATTTTAAATACTAATTATGGATTTTACCTTCCTGCTGTTTTGGCAAGTTTTGCCTCACTTTCTCGACATGGCATAGGCAAGGAGTCCCACTGCGGCACACTTGTGTTCTATAGAAATAAATCATCATATGAAAAATGTAATTTATCTATAATATTTTGTACTAAGAATAGATTATAAATATTAATGTTAATATAATATTAACATTACTAATGAAATCAAATAGGAAGATTGCAAGATGATTTTTTTAAACTATAAAACAACGCACATACTTCATTCCTCTTTTTGATTGGTTGTAAGAGATAATAAAGATCAAAGACATTGAAATAATAAGTAGACGTGGCACAGTGTTTAGTGAATGTATGACACTCATCCAATTAGAATGTACTATGTTAACCAATAAGAAAGAAAATATTAATTGAGACATTTTCCATTTAAAACTATAGAACAGTTTTAACTTAAAATTCCTTTGCACTAAAAAACAATAGAAATATTGTTTTTTATAATATACATTTTTGGAACAATCATAAAATTATTATGCAATAAAATTATAAAACGCTAAACATTTTTAGCATCCGGATAAATTACGTCCAAATTGATCGTTATGCCTATTATTTCACATAGGTAAAACAGTGACATTTTCTTTATGCCTATCATTGCATATAGGTAAAACAGTGACATTTTCTTTATGCCTATCATTGCATATAGGTAAAACAGTAACATTTTCTTTATGCCTATCTTTTCACATAGGTAAAACAGTGAAATTTTTTCAGATACAATTTTAAAAACTATTAATTAATGTGGACTAATTTTAAATTTACTTGATAGCTTTATCAAAATTCCATCTGTGAGCCAAATTAGTTGTTTATAACTATAACTGTTCCCGAGATATAGAGGTTCAAAAAATTAGTTTTTACATATAAAATGCCTCTACCTCCCTCTCAATGCCCTTCTAGAGCTTTTGTTTACCAAAACCGAAATCGTAATTTTAGCACTTAGTGTTGCGTCTAGTGATATATTTAAAGACTATGATAAATATGAACATAATGACTCACATTAACGTTGGCCACTGGAAAGCTGGCTGACGTCATCAAGGAAGCAACCAATGAGGAGGTCTGAAAGACATCTGGGCGTTCGGCTGGATCTGTACGAAGTAGCAGTGCTGGACGCAGAAGATGGGTTGATAATTATTGCCAAACAATTTTATACTTATTCCGCAGTATAATGCTGACAATAATGTACAGTAAATAAACAAGGTAGTAAACTATTTACAGTCGGTCTAACATAAATAATATATTAAGTAAGATTATAGCCTTAATGGCGTTAGACAACCAAGTGTTTCATGTTTCATGCTCCGTCTTCAACTCCTTAACCTTAAAGGCTATACCTACCAAGCGTAACAAAACATACCTACCTAATTTGCGACCCGACGTGACGCAAATATTTAATACATACATTTCAATGAGTCTATTTACACTGATCGCGACGCGATAAAAATTAACTTGAAATAATACATCTTTTTCTGGGACACCGCTCGACAAAATTCATATTTCAATGCAAAAATTATGTAGAAACGTTAAAATAGGATACGTCATGTCGTGCTTGGTAAGAACTGAAATTAATACTTTGCCGCTCGATCGCGACGCGCTTGGTGGGTATAGGTCTTTACTCTTCTTCCAAGCAGCATTCTTTTCCAAAACAAATCTTTATTTTTCTTTCTAATTCCGTTCAACTTACAACTTTTCTCTTTCTATCTTCTGCAATTGTCAACACTTTTTCTTCCTTCACTATCTTTATCTCTTTCCTCCCAAACCCACTGTACCCTCTCACCTCCACTCTCCGCCAGAATCCCCCTCCCTCCTCATACGCACCAATCAGTTTGAGCAGCCGGTCCGAGTATCTACCGCTATTATCAGGCACGGTGAAGTGGCCCGCCGACACAGCTAGACTGCTCTCGCCGAAGGGGAGCACGAAGAAGCTGAGGTAGTAGACCAGACAGCCCAGAGCCCACATGTCCGACTTGGTATCAATCTGTCGGCCCGAGAAGAGATCCACCATCTCCGGCGCACGGTATGAGACCGTCGTGTATCTGTGGGGTAGGAAGGGAATGAGTAGTATGTGTGAGTAGTGCAGTAGGACAGTTAACTTTTGGACTTTTAGCAGATCATGTGAAGTCGTATGCTATTTTCGTGAATTCGTTTTGATATGTAAATTTTTCTGATTATCAAAATTAATAAAAATAATCCAATTATATTCCTTTTTAAAATAAGTTGTTAAATTAATAATATCGATACTATGTTTGTTAATAATAAAACATATTAATATCATATATATTTATAAATATCAGGTATTAATATAAATAACAATTAAAAATGAATTATATATTTCGAAAATTATTACTAGATACTAATCTTCGAGGTATTTCTCTTGGCTTTTGAAGGATAGGTTGGATATAATTAGTAAATATCGGTAAGATATAGAATAATTCTATAAATAATCTCCGATGAAATATATGAAACCCACACTCCACGCTATCCCCCGAAAACCAAAAGCAGGTTGGTATTTGTTAACAATGTCATGACAAGCAGAGCTTACTTGGCGAGCTCCTCTTCACATTGGGCTACCCCGTCGACCTTGGGTTGCATCACACGACTTGTCACAGAGCCGAAGTCGCACAATACATAGTTGTCCCTCTTATCGATCAGCAGATTCTCCACCTTCACGTTCCGATGGATGGATGGATGGATCAATAAAATGATTATATTAAAAATTAGTATTGTTTGTAAGTAATTAACATAATATATAAGTCATTGCCGACAACATAACAGTGGTAAATAGATTCATATGCGTGCCATTATTCATGCCAAAAACCACATACTTTTTGTTTTTTGAACAGTAGTGAGGTTTAGTATGCTAGTATAATAATAATTAAATATCAGTCAATAAAAAAATCATGTTAAATATAATATTTAAATATAAGCACATCTAAAAGAAATATTCATTTTATTAACAGTACAAATGTCAAAAAAATTAATTATTATAAGATGGATAAGTCGAATATTGTTAAAATATACTAATGTTAAATTATTTGGTGTAGTTTGAATCCATTATTTGAAACATTAAAACTGTATTAGACTTTAAAGATTTATAAATTTTATTTTAAAATAGTAATTTAAAACAATATTTAAAATTTGGGCACATTAAAAAATGCATGGTAAAGTAATTTAGCTTATTTCAGGGGTTTAATATTTGTACAATACTAATTATATATAATAATTTTAGTCTATAGTTGAAAATTTGAAAACATTAAATAGCATAATGTAAAATGTTGGGATATGTTTAATCCCCGGCCCCCTATTCCTGACCATTCTACTATCAATTATTGACACTTTTTAACACTATAATTTCCAAATGTAACCCAATTCAATCTTCTCTAATTCCACTACAGCTTTCATTGTTTTTTGTAACCTCATTAATTAGGTGCAAAACTATGGCAATAGTGATGGTTGTGTGCACACAAACCGGTAATCTGCCGCTGAGGGTCCAAAGTACCGCAACATTGTTTAGTCATCTTTCTTTCCTGTTTTATAATAAATATCATTTTGTTGCACGTGTTCATTTTGAATTAGTTATGTAAATTAATTATTAGTTTTAATCAGTTATGCTTCTGCTGTTTGGAATTGGAACAGTGTCGGTCACAGGTTTGACTTGTAATCTTTAACTTGTCTTCTTTTACTTCATATATACAATAATAAGTAATACGAAATTGGAATAAAAAGACTTGAAGGATTTGAAATTTTTCAAATAAATTGCCTAGTTCAAAATTATTTCTCAAATAAAGCGGACATAATTATTTATATCAATGGATAATTGAAGGGTTCAGAATATTGAAATTGGAAAATCATATCTCAACCAATTAAAATTGAGTATATTTACTTCTAATTATAGTAACATTTTATATGTTATAATATTTCAATAACTATACAGCCGATTTTAATGATTCAAAAACGAATTTGATTGGTATCAAGAGCTAAATATGTTAATGAAACCTATTTAATACGGATATATTAACGAAAACCCGATCTTGTATAATAACTTGTATAATCTATAGCTTGTATAATATGGTAATAAATTTGAGTATCATACGCTGTTACCCCCCACTGAGAGGTAATGAAATGTGCGTAACAACATATGATACGCCCGTAAAGAAAGGGTTAATAAATTATAAAATAATTTAATAGATTTATATATTATATATTAATTAGTATATGATAAATTATAAAATAATTTACTTAAATATATATATTCCATAACACAAATATTAAATGTAATAATAAATTAGTGATGCTGCACCTTGACGTCCCTGTGTATGACGGGCGGGCTGCTGTGATGGAGACAGGCGAGCGCTTGACAGACATCGGAGGTGATTCGAAGAACTTCTGCCTCAGCGAGGGTCTGATTCTTGCGTTGGCGAGTCTGCATCAGATGTATTACACTGCCTACGAGAGGGTTGTAATGAGGTGAGGATGCATTGTGAACTACATTTTATAACTTTTGTAAATTGAATATAGCAAATAGTTCACAGAAGATAAAGAGTGGAGTAATATACTATAAAATAAAACCTATTTAAATGACAAAATCAAACATAAAGGAAGTGGCAAGAATATTTGTCTATCAATAATAACATAATCATTCAGTGAGCAATGGTAAATTTGTATGCATAGTTAGCAACTAGTGTTTCCCTGAATAGAGGCCTAAGAGTTCCTTTTCTTTTTCTGCTATACAACATCCATCGACTTCATTTCTTCCATAATTAAATCAGGTTTTTAAATTTACAAAATATGTGTGTTTATACTAATGTAAATTAGCGTCATTTTATATTAATTCTAATAACGAAATTTAAATTAAAAAAATTGTTTTTCATTATAAGCAGAAAAGTATAAAAACTCTTAAATTTCGTGAAAATATTTTTTTTAAATTGCGTGAGAACCTTGTTTTTCTATCAATGTCAAGCTTTATTTTAATTTTTTCATTATCTCAACGTGCTAAATTAAACAATGAAATCTTTCCAACCATTTCCTACTGATCTCTCGGAGTTCACATTGGGTTTTAACTCTCCAATACTTCTTTCTTTCTCTTACAGATATTTCGTCATAATTTCCGCGTATTGTTTCATTTACTTATGGAGGTGTTTAATTTGCAAATAACTATTTATTTTAAAACAAATATGTTACAACCCTTACTTCTTTACCTTAGAAGCAAGCAAATGAGATCACTTACCAACATAGAAGTCTGTGAGCAGAAAGACGTTGTGAACCCCATCACTGGAGGTGAAAATACTGGAACTGATGTAGTGTAGAATTGTGCGGTGGTTCAGGGATTTCTGCAAATAAAGGAACCAATAGATATAGTGGCCTCCTCACCCAAAATGACGGTTCTAAAATAATACAATATAGGTACACCATAGAAAATAACATGTATAAAGTATTAATAATACGTTACGCTTAAAAATATTGTCATCATATGAAAATAGCTATATCTTCCTATATTTTACATATTAAATATGGCTCACGTCACACAAACTGGTTATCACATATCTATAACTGGCAATAAAAGATGCAAAAAAAAGCATTATGTCTAGTGCAATACAGGGAGGATTTATTGTGTTATAAACACAAAGATGATCCTAATTAGAACACTCCATAGTACCTGTAACATTTTCTTAAATTTTAAAAACATATTTACATACGTGAATGAAGTAATTGAATACAATAAATTCAAATGAAAATAGTTGAAAAGTAATTGAAACTAAACAACATTATTAAAAGGATTAATAATTTTGTGAATTTCAGTGAAATAAGGCACTAATTGTTGTGAATAGTTTAACATCGATATCGACTAAAGTCTCTGTGTATTTGAACGAATTATTCGTTTTAATCTATATTATGAGGTGTTTTAAAATCAATTCAGAAACTATCATTAATTGTAGTACATTGGTTTTGTATATTTTATTAGTTGATTAAAAAATCGTTATTGTATCTCTGTGCACCCATGCTACCCATTGCAATATGTCACCAATATATCTGTGCACCCATGCTACCCATTGCAATATGTCACCAATATCTCTGTACACCCATGCTACCCATTGTAATATGTCCCCAATATGTCTGACATGAATGAATCGATATTTATGTAGAAACCAAACGTCAGTGCTCACTAAAACACTCACTCATTAAGTTCATTCATAATAACAAAAATACACCAATAACAAAATAATGTCGAGAAAGGAAAAAGAATTAGTTTGTACATTGAACAATGAGCATAAAGACAAAATTAATAATTATATTTCCCCACTACACGCTTTGCTATACAGTTGAATAATTTAGAGGATGAAATGTAGTTACTAAAACATTAGCTTATACGTTATATCTAATATTGCTTTATTAAAATAGCACAACAATTGTACCACATCATATTCAACTTATGTTACCATGGGAACCCGTGTTCTTCGATTTAGCAGTCATTTATGCAGGCTATCAATAATTACTTTCTTACACTAAGTTTTAAATTATAAAAATATTACAAATTTACACATAAAACTCGATAATAATATGTGATTATTTAATCAATAGTAATATTAAACGTTTATTCTAAGTAAATAGTGGTAATACATCCAGTATTACTAAAATAGTTAAATCACATTTAACTGGTATAAAAATATAGAAAGACGTACGTTTCATACAACATTTACATAGTTTACAGTACATTGTATAATTGAAGATATTACATTTTAAAAGAGGCAATCCAATCGGTATTTTTATTGACAAAATATTTCGCAACAAAAGCTATACATAAAGGGACTCGTTGACTGAAGCTTTTGCAAATTGAGGTGAAAAAACGAAATTGTTGTTTATGAAACAGAAAGATGCTGACATCAATACCAAGTCTTACTAATATCTACAATAAAAATCATAAATACAGCTGAAAACAACCAGAACACTATAGTATCTGGAGTTACTCATGAATATATAAATCACCACAAAAGCTAGATTAATTACAACAATTTAACCTGTTTTTCCTAAACAATGCGTCCACACTGATGTTAGTATTATATCAAATAATGATAATATAAATAATCATGTCATAAAATGTCGAGATGTTGTAGGTTCTGCTCCTTAATTTGTGGATCATCAGATTGTTTTCTTATTATTTGTATTTATTTGTCCTCAAATAAGTGGTTATGGTAGGTTATTTTATCTTTATCGTTATCAGCTTTACCACATTTTATATGCTTCCTCCTATTAAATCTTAATTTTTATCTCGGAGAAAAAAGTTCCAATTGATTGAATCGAGCTTGCTGTATTGATATAACAATACAGTGCATATTGTGGCTCTTTGTATACTGAAGGAACACATTATTATTCCGAATAAGTTAATAAATCCATTCCAGTATTTTGTTCTATCAGATTTCATGTGTATACAGCTTCAAGTATTTCCGCAATTGACTTCGCTGACGTTCACAGTTTAAAAACCAGAAAAAATAAAATATTTCGTATTCTTTCCGTGTTCGTTAACTTTACCTACACTACATAATATTAAATAAACTTATAATTGATTATATTGGCCATAATTATTTCATAGCACGTCAACATAATGTAGCCTAGGTCACAATGACTATTATACGAGTTAGGTAGCCGGTTATGAAAGTTATGTACACGAAAGTTTGTCTTATCTTACTCCATTATATAATTCTGATTTAAAAAAATACGCTACCATTCCTTTAAATTTCCAAATTTTACATAGAACATGGGGGGGGGAGGGGTCCTATAATCTTTGAACTGAATGAACAGATCGTCTAGAGAGTACATTTAATCGAATACACTATAAATGTATTCTCTATAATATATACATATATACTCACATTTTTGAGAAGAGATAAAGGAAGATTATTTTCTCAGAGTTTATGCTGCGGTTATAAATGTTCCAATCCATATTTTCTCTCATTTATCAATCAAATTTAGCAAATATAATGCGTATAACTAGATTGTGTGTCTTTTTTTCTTACCAACCTCAACCTCATTCTTTTTCTCACTCTTATAAATTAAATTTGGCACAAAAAACAATTATCAATTTTCTCAACGTTTTGGACATATTTAATAAAACTGGACTGTCGAATTTCAATTCCGATACACATTTCAGTGAAGCTGAGCATGCAGACGTATCTGTACTCTCTCTCTCCTATTCTCTCAGCTTATTTATTAATAACAAGAATCAGCTAACTATAGAAGAACATAACAGAAGGCAATCGATTGCTCAAATCTACTATTTGTGCCACAGCCGAAGTCTTCCCCAAAATTAGAATTAATATACACTAGTTTGCCGCAAACTCATTATATCAGTTAGGTTAAAATAATATGAATATCAATCAATAGTTGTAGTCTATGTTATTATAAAGTTATACTTCAAAACCAGAGAACCCAAGCACACAGGCGACTAGCCTCTCGTTACCTCAGGAAGTAGTTATTATAATTGCACAAACCACACAACAAGTCATTACATTGTAACTGGAGGGACTTGCCTCCCTCCCTCACAACCTTCCATCGTATGTTCTCTAATCGAACGTTGCTCCTATATTGATGGTCATATAAAACATCCGCTCAGTTTAGTCAAGATAGACTGGAGTGAAGTGATTTCTATAAATCAATACAAATCAAGATATTAAGAAGCAAGTATACCAATATAATTTGTCATGTCTCCGGCGATTATAAAATACATAAAGTGATAAACATGTAAATACTAATAGTAATGTCTACAGTATCATATACAACAATATGGAACATCTGAAATTTTCATTGACTGATGAAGGTTAGCAGCCAACATTTAAACATAATATATTTTAGTGCTTCAATGCAGGCTAGAATCAATTAATCTAGACTAAACATTCTCCGACTCTAAAACGTATATATTACCCTGTATGACACTTACCTGTGTTTACTATATAATATTATCTTATATAGCTGAATGTCTAAATCGTGAAATATAAATTAAACCCGTTGGTAATACCGTTAATATAGCGTCGTTAACGAACTTGTACGGCAGTATCATTATTTTCTCATATTTCTGTGTAATATTGAACTGGTGCCCAGAAAACAGGTTATTGTAACATTATTGTAACATAACAAGCACGAACTCCACACTTCATTTGGCAGCGGCAGCAGCTAGTAAATAACTCGGCTGAATAGTACTGTTATATCACAAAATGGAGGACAAATGAGTTAAAATATCAATTTCAACAAGTCTGTGATATCGAATTTAAAATAAATTAGTGATCACGCATAGTGATATTATTGATTATGATTATTTATGTTTGAGTTTAATCTTTTTTATTATAAATATTTTTTTATGTGTTCTGTATAGTAAACTAAAAATAATAAATATATATTCTGTAATTATTTAATATAATCTTTAGTTTAAAAAGATTTGTCTGGCCATATATAAAAAATAAAATTTGAAAATTTAATAATAGTTAAGCAAAATGAGAGATTATATTATTTATTTATCGAGTTATAATGAAGATAAACACGATCGAAAAGTACTATTTGACTAAATATCGAGAATACCACAATGATGATTATGGTATCGAATCCTTAACGTTTTCGAAGAATTGGTTAACATCTGGCAAAATTAGAGATTTAATTCAATTATCTCCGAATAGGAGCAAACCGGTGGCAACATAACGAATGATAGGGTCACGATCAGAAATTACACAATTTTAGCTTACGCATACAAAGAGAGGTTTAGCAGTGAAACGTTTGCTACTAAAAATATAATATAAAACTATAACGAAATGAACAACTCTATGCTGAAGATTAAAATATACCAAGCCTAAATGAAATTGATCTCTCTATATAGAAAACACGACTTTTTATCAAGCGGTTAATTTTTACGGAGAGAAGTTTGTTTAGTAAGAGTGTACATGATGTATTACAATAAGTCATCCGCCTAATGAAACAGCTATGAAAGTGTTTAACAGCTCAACTCGGGGGAAATGAAGACTGCACAATATGTTTTCTCCGCTTATGAACTTGCTTTACCGGTCAATCATTCACCGTTATAGGATCGAAGAGGGAGAGTTAAGATTTGCTCAGTCATGTATTAATGAGATGGAATCAAATTTATCACAAACACAGCTACAGGGAGGAGGGATTCTGTTCGTACCGAAGAAGGACTTTTAGATATTATAGTTCCATTGAATAACTGTGATATATTATGATATCTGTTAATGATTTTATATTTTCTGATTACAGTATTAATTATTCATACAATTCTTATGTATGATAAATGAAAGACTGTTGAAAAAATATCTTTACTGTTGAAAAAATGCAATGATATGTTCTAAGTAAAATCTATAATATATATGAATAACTAATACCTATACACATTTTTTCACTTTGTATAAATTATATTATTTACAACTGTTGAATATAATATCTATCTCAAGGGTTATCGGCAAAATCTTTTAAACATGTTGTATAATAGCTCATCAATAAATAAAAGTAAAAATTGATCGACTAATGTTTATACAAAGTGATTAATCGAAACAATAATGCCACATTTCATGTTTATATTCAACACGGGTATCATGTTTGCGACACCACTAAGACACTTTTGGCTTTCATAAACTTTGCCTTACGTATACTCGAAGATTATTAAGATATAATAAGATATGTAAGTAGCTCAAGTAAGGAGGGAGGATAAAGTAGCAGAATGGCAAGTCATATATTATTTCCAATACAGTAAGCTATTTTATCTAGTAACTATAAAACGTAATAATAAAATAATACAGATCTTTGTAAAAGTAACCGGTATAATTTTTGTTTTATTAAAACACAACACTTACAAGTTGGAATAAAATATACATTGAACAATCTTACTGTTTCCTTTTTAACAGAACATTCTAGATCCAATCTCCACAAAACTAGGCGTTCATTTATGTCTCAACATCTACTATTCATTACAACACCAAAAAAACACATATATTTAGAATAGAAAACCTCACGATCAACTAATTAACACTATAAATAAATCGCTGCTATACAGATGTCTGAACAATTTCATTTTCTGGTTTCTTCTCGTTTTATCTTTTCCCGACTAGACTTGTGTTTTATTATTTTAATCAATATTACCCGTTTTTAATTGCTGCTTTTATCCGATAGTTTGTTTCAATACCGATTCTTCTAAAGTTTATAATTAATCTATAACAAAAGAAGAACCAAGACGAGAACGTCTAGTATAGTCAAAGATCAGTTTTCAGTTTCCTCAGCATTATCTTTATTGCCGCTATAAATACTGATTAATTTCTCTATTTCATGCTATATTTATTACTGTATGCGCCAACAATCTTCTTTGAAACCTTGAACCGACTTTTATCTGACTGCACAAAAACAAACGTTCTAGGTAGAGAGAATGACTAGAAAGGCGGAGAAATTCACGAAATCCAACGTCTCATAGATGACTCAAACAGATGACTGTACGGAGTTGTGGGTGCTATCACCGCCTAAAAATATAACACCACCTATTAACTATTTTATATTATTTATATAACTAAATATATTATCTATTAACAGGACATAAGCGTGGCCGGCACTGACAGTTAATAATTATATGCACCAGAGTGTGTTTAATCTCAAGGTTTTCAACTGTACCCCAATCTGTATACTGTACTCTATAATTATGACGGTTACATTGCAATAAATAATAGAGCACTGATAAAGTGCAAAATGACAATATAGAAAAGAATTACTGGAAGTTGAATGAACAGATCTTGTACATTCAACAATTCTAACAAAATAAGTCTCAAATCTGGAGATGAAAAACATTCTATTGGCTCGCTTCTAAACACAATACTTCAAAACGCAGAAATATCCCCATGGATACAGGAGAGATGCACATAATCATATCATCTGATGTAGGAGAAAATCCATAACATAGATATCTATTAGAAATTGTTCAATTGCATATAATAGATATAAATGACATCAAATGTACGACAATTATTTCTTTAAATACAGATCTGCTATAATTAATAACTGAATTGGTTGCATGGGCATTTATATTGACACATTCCGAGTAGATTAATATATTAGAGTGTAGGTGGTATGCACAGTAACTGAATGCAGTTTATTTAGTAGCTTTCTAAGAAATACAGATAACATGTTTGGTGAAATAAACGGGTGTGGGATTTAATATAATAAACAAACTGTTCTCAATATTTAATGTGATGTTTACAAGAATTTACATGATATACTATCTGATATATTATAAAAGTATTAACAGTGTATATTCAGGGTTGGTACGGCTTTCGGAAAATCAAATTCAACGACTTTCCAGGACCAGTTTTATTCTATTTCTTAATTATGAAAAGAAATGAAGGCAATATTGTATTGCAAAGAAATTAGGCTTAATATAGGCCTCTCCCATATTGGCTACTCTAAACACCTTTTAGCACAGATTGCATTTTGCCCCATAATTTGAACTGGAATCAGGAACCAGCCATGATTTGAATGGTGATTTTGTAGTAAACACTACTGTTGAATGAGGAACGATTTACAGGAATTTTTAATCTGGAGCAAAAATGGACAAAAAGTGCATTAGATGAACCAAAATTGTGTTTGCCAATAAATGCATCCTACTGTCATAATGACTATACTTAGCAAACACAACATAATTAATGGCACCTCAACGTGCCAAGTGCGCTTGTCACTCTGAAGTCATAATTACTGTATTTAGCAAAAAACAACAGTATTTTAAGTTTTTCAAATTTTATGGCAAATTTTCAAGATCCGTTTAAAAAATATTGCCAACAGGCTAAAATTGTAGGATTTTCCAGGATTTTTTCAAAAATGCCAGGACTTTTCAGAATGCCACACCAAACCTGTATATTGTACATACACGTGATACAAATAACTCTACTTCTTATCAATAGATTTTTATGGAATCGTTTATACAGAAAGAGGTATAAAAGATTTTAAAATATATTAACTTTAAAACAACGGAAATGCATAGATGTAGAGTTTCTTATTAAACAGAAGTAAACGAAAGTCTATTCAGAAAGGAAATCAAAAAGAAATGTTAGTAATCTTGTAACAACGGAAATGATGTTAAAATAGCCGCAAAAAGACTAACTCAAGTTAACCTGTGGTTATAATTATTATTTTATTAATTCTATATGAAAAAACGTAAACTTTATCTGAGTAACATTTTGTCAAAAATTATCTTTATCATATTAAAAAAATAGTCATAAAACAGTTAGCATAATAAATTATAGTGAGTTAATGTATTTAATGGGATTTACAGTGTCATATTTTCCAAGGTAAAAGTATTCAAGCAATTTTCGGTCAAGTATATTTAGTGCAAAAGCTAAATGTTTGATTTACTGCATAAGTTCTTAATGAAATTTAAAAACCTGGCATAATTGTGTGTCTATTTAAAAATAATCAGTTTGAAAATATATATTGCAAGGTCACCACTTTACTGTTTTCGTTGTTTAATTTTGGCTTGTGCAGTAAATCAAACGTTTGGCTTTTGCAGTAAATATACTTAACCCAATTTACCTAAAGCTAAAATTGTGATATTAAAATCCGTATCTGTAATGTATATCATAATTATTATGGACAAAATATAGAACATTAGAAAATTAATAGCCATATAAGCCATGGTTTAATTACAAGCTTAATTAAATTTATATTGTAACCAATTAATAAAATTAACTCAATGAATCAATCAAATATTAAAATTTAATTAATTAACTATATTATAAGTATAGCTTATATGCAAGTAAACTGTTAATAATAGATACTAATAATTTATCGATTTAAATACAGATGGTCTATACTTGTGCTTGCAGCTGTAGTTCAAAATAATTATTATAATATAACACACGACAACTATTTGTAAATCGATAAAACCGGAATATATTATCATAACTGTAGCGGACCATCGATCGCGATGTTATAGCCCATATGACTCACTAATAGATCGATTTCTCTTCGGGCAGCAGCCAAATCGTTGGCGTCGTTCACGCACATCCGCTTTAGCGCGTAAACCCGATTATCACTCGAGCGAACTCGAAACACGAGGGCAAACCCGCCTGAAATGGGTAACATTTTTGAAGGGATTAACTCTTTACTGAAATGAAGTAATAGTTGAGCTGTTTCAAAGTATAAATTACACTATATTGTAGGAAATGATTGTGTTAATTGCAATAAAAATACTACTGTATTAGCTTATTGTATTTGCAACGTAAACTGGAAAAAATATCATTTTACCTTTTATTAAAAAAACGAGATACACTGGTTTGCAAAAAGAATGAGCCTTTTACAGTTTATAATCAATCTAGTTTTAGGAAGCTAACAGCGCATGCGTAACAGCTAACAGCGCAAGCTAACAAACATTGATTATTGATTTAAGCTAACAGCGCATGCCATATCTATGGCTCTAAGGTTAAGTATAGGCACATACCGAATTCACCGACCGACACAGCCACAAACATTAATTATTGATTTAAACCTACATTAAGTACATTATTAGCGCACCAATAACATCGGAAAACAGTAGAATTGAATCTATTGATTATCTGAAAAGGCTTATTCTTTTTGCAAACCAGTGTATAAGTACTTGCTTTATATTATATGTTTACATATGATAATGAAAAAATTGGGTGTGTGTACTTAAAAAATTAAAAGTTTTGTTAATTTATTGTAATTATACCTACATTTACATAGTTGGGGTTAATGGCACCTAAGTATCTGGACTTGGGCCTGCCCATCTCCAAAATCATTGCTATGGGCCTGGTAATATATATTAATACATTATTTTAATTACAATATTTAGTCACTTTAAAATTTGATTTGAGCAAGTAAGTCTTCATGTTGTAAACATCATCAAAGAGGTAAATTTGAAAGTGATGAAACTAAAATAAAATAAATAAAATTTGTGAGAGCAGACCCTACCCCAACATTTTATCACGTATTTGCACTAATCTTATATTTATAAATTTATACATATCAAAAGCCTGTCTTTCAATATGTCTGGACTTTTACTTTATTTTAAATTTTATCTTACTTATTTCTGTGGATATTTGCCACATTCGATTTTATTTTTATACCTTTTATAATCTATCTATAATCAAAGATCTTATAAGTATATGTTTGACTAACCATGAACAAGGTACGTTTTGACTGTAAACCATAATAACATTTATATTTTACTACTAAGTTAAATAAGTAATAACAAAGCAATGGAAGGGGGAGGGGAATGAAAAAGAGAAAAGTGGGAGCAGAAAGAATGGTGGTTATAAATATAGGCAAGCAGAGGGAATCAAATTGGGATTTCCGGCCTTGAATAGCTTCCACTTGAATAGCATGCATGCACTTATTTCAATCTGACAGTAATACTACTAGCAAACTCTAGATAAAAATGGTATATATGAGATTGAGAATTTGTTCATGCAAATTCGGTTGGAAACAAGACAAAATAAATAATACGCCTTTAACATAATAGAAAATTCTCAATACTAGTAAAATTAATTTTATAATAGTAATAGCGTTTACAACATTTATTAACAACATATTTTAAATAATTATTTATTTTAATAATCATTTAATAATATAATTAATTAAATGGACTTTCAACAACTCACCCTTCACGCTAAATGCAAATGTGGCGCAGTCAAAAAAGGAACAGAACGAACTAAAACAAAACACCAGAATTTGAGTGCACATTTGACCGACCCACACATTTTGACAAGATTATTTAAATTCACGGCGAAATAAAGTAAATAAAGGATCACATTGATAAATACATCATAATAATTGTTTTTGTAGACGACTGGATACTATGAAGGATAATTATTATATGTGAGGATTAGTTCCTTACAATTTGGATTATACGTGGCATGAATTAGGTGGTCAATTCGGGCTAATATGGACGTTAATATAAGACGCCTTCCCTATTTCAGTCCAAATATGTACGAAACCGAAAATAGCTCTTGTTGAGCCTTAATTTAGTGTTAATTTGAATCACCCCTTACTGAGACCACATTATACCCCATTGGAATAACCCTAATTTAGTATATTGACCTAAAATTACACTATGTAGTGATTAACTTCTACACAAAAAGAATCGGAATATTTTCATTTAACTAGAATATCTATATAATTATACCTACACGTAGTGCACAATTATAAATGGTACTATTAACATAACCTAAATTGTCATCTATTGAATATAATAAATAGAACAATTAATTTAAATGTATTAGGTAGCTCAATAGGCATCTAATTAATTAATTATATCTAATTAATATATAACTAATTAAATTGATTATTTAACAAACTAAAATAATTACGCAACGGAATATAATTAGTTATATCAGATTAAACATGACGAGCTTCTGCCACGAATTATTGTTTGTAATAAACATGATGTTATATCATAAACTTTACGACATTTTTTATGGTATTGAAATATGTATCATGAAAACATAATTTTACATTTTATTTAACATACATTAAATATAAATATTAAAAGGAACGAAGTAGTATATATAGTACAAATAAAATATTTTATATGTAAATTATGTTATACCAAAAAAAATCATATAAGTATTAATATTAATACTTATATGATTTTTTTGTTAAGTTAATTTATTAAATGTAACTTAATATGAAAAAATTACTCGCCGCAACGTCTTAGCAATGTAATGCGGCAACGTAATTTTTACGATATCGTGACGACCTCTAGGCGACTGGTATAGGCGCCAGCAATTTTGGCGACCCCTTTAGACCTCGCGGCGACGTAACGGCAACTTTCGTGGTTACCTGGGCTGTAACATTATGTGACATTACTTTTACATGTTATAAGTATTATTACATGAGCATTATCTTACTGTATCTCATCAGTAATTACTACATTATTACATGTTGCCAGCATTTACTATATGTATTTATCATTGACGTTTTATAAATGCTGTTCTTCCACATATTATATATAATATATATACATTATTATTTCCTATATAATACTGCGTGACATTTATATTGGAATAAACACAATTACATAACCGCCAACAAAGAGTTTTTCTTTTATATACAATATTTTTATCATCGAATGCAAAATATATAAAGTATACGGCAAAATATCGAAAGAGGTAGAGATGCTGTGCGGTAAAAGAATCTTACTGTACAATAATTATTTACAAATAAAAAATTACAATATAATATTGGGTCATAATATATATTTCACTCAAAAACCCTTTATGACCAAACTTTGGTTTGAGTACATTTCACAAATCAAAAATAGACGCAAAATATCAGTTTTATATAATGATAATCAGAAGATTTAGGTATATATAGTACTAATTACTCATTTATATAGTCAGATCTGTGTCGCATCAAATCTGTAAGTTTTAAATAACTTTGGTTTGTGTGAATTATACGCATTAATATTGCAATTATTGTTACTTTTCGCCTAATACGTTAAATAATAAAATAGTAAACACAAAGCAGGCATTGCACTAAAATTTTATTTGATGCTATACTAATAACGGTATGTACACGTTTAAATAAGTGTTAAATTACTAATTTGTTGATATGTATACAGATCAAAAGTTTCAAAAAAGTTAGAATCTATCATGGGTTAAAGAAACTCATTACGTTGAAGAAAAGTGAATATAATATATCATGTATCACATATTTCATATAATGAATTATATATTTCAGCAACTAAATATCGACATCATTGTCAACCAAATGTTAAAAAACACGGATACAATAACGTCATATATATAAAGTACACAAGAGATACAGATGAATCAGAGAGAGTATATATCACCCCCAATAATAGTGACCAAAGAAATGTAAAACTAGAAGAGAATTACACGAGAAAATTATCGGTATGTAAAGGACCCAAAATTAGGGCATAAGAATAAAAAAGTAAAATTGGTATGAAGCATATGGTTCAAAGTAAAAGCATCTGCTTCGTTTTATTCATACATCCTATTATGCCAATTAACCAAGACTCTTGATCCACTGCTGTGTTGTAATTATTATCTCTCTTTGTAAAAAATATCGTAACGTTGATTTGCGTTCCATTATAGGCTCCATGACAAGTATTTTTCGATTAGTATATTTAATCACTGTTGGGAACAAAGTGGTAATCTTCTGTTTGGCTTGATATTCGAAGAAACCCACATAATGGTAATCTATCATGGGACTCAGAGAACATATCCAATAACTATATCTTCGATATACTTATGAAAAGTGTCATCAAAGGTGAAGCTCTTTATTGTATAAAGAAAGTATTTTTACCCGAATCTACCGAAAATCAATGCACACAGACTCCTAACTCAGCGCGAAGTCAAACCATGCAAAATCAATTAAGTCGGGAATTATAAAACGCCAAGCTGTCCAGCGACAAAGCAAGCAGGAACAATAAACCTCCTAAAAAGGTCTTTGTAATCAATAAATATGACAATAACACTATCAAATAACAAAATGTATTTGGACAGTGCCTCGCAACTCTCGCCATACTGTGACTACCACACCTTTAGAATCTATTGCCTATTGCAACACAATCTCCTTAAAAACGTCCAGGATTGTGAGGAAACATAATATCAAGGTCGCTTTATCTTCCACAGGTATTTTGAGAAAACTTCTAAAGGTTTCAAAAAAAAAAAGAATACCTTTTTTGAACCAGAAAATATATAAGATCAAGTGCTAGGACTATACAGGTTGTTACACTGTAGAAACAAAACGTCTTTTAATGCTACTCATATCTGTGCACCAAATACACCTATATATGCGGTCTCAACACCAATTCGCTAATCGTACAACTTTTTTTTAAAATATGGACATACACCTCATTTTAATAACCCGGAATTACTGTACATGGACCCATATTACGGAAAGCATACGAATGCTAGATATTCTTATTTCACCAAAAGATAATCGAAAGCTTGGTTTAGAATCGCTTGATATCTTCTGTTGATCTTAACTTATAATGCAAATAATCATATATAAAAATATGTCCTATATAATAATAGGTCCTATTCGATGTTTATTAAACTGCTTCTAGCGTTACATTGGATTTGTCATTGATTTATTGTTGTATTTTAATTATATGGATCCAAAAATCAAAAATTACAACTTGGAATTGAACTTTCAATATAGTGACTTTGAAAAGAAAACTATTTTCCATATTTGAAATTAATTATACAGAGTATAGAATTTCTTTGTTACCTTGAATTTTATTTAAATGAATAAATTTACTAAATATATTTATAAATGATAAATATTTTGAAATATTATAAATTAATTAGTACAATATTTATATGTTAAACATATGTGTCATTTAATTCATCTTGATATTGCAATAATTTTAAAATATTTAAGAACGTCTATGTTATGCATAATGTTATTATTAACTGATCGAGTAATGTTCAGCTGGTTTATAAATTTTTATGAATTTGATTTACAATAATACAAATCTGCTGGATAAACACAGTAATATTAATAATTAAATTAAGCATTAAATTAGGTATAATTTTCATATAAAATGTTAAACTGTTGTAACTTTTAAGAATATATTTGGGAAATGTTAGTTACAAAACTAATTAATATATTTCAAATTTTATGTAAATATATTTGTTTACCTGCATATACATATATGTATCTTTTCGTTGATTATTTACTAATTTATTTTTTGAATATATGCGCGATTGATAATATCTCTATACAATTTTAACCTAACAATTTTAACATAATTAAACATGCTCATTAAATGAATAATTATAAAGACTAAAGTTTTACAAAAAATAATGTCCATGATTAATTATAATCAAAATGTTTACATTTACTTTTTACATAATTCTGTTTGTATAAGGCAAAATAATTTTCATACGACGCTAATTAATCTGAGCCAATTCAAAAGAGTTTTTATCCAGTTCGCTACGATATAAAATATAAACATTTATTTTGTTTAGTAGATTCAACTGTTACTAACAAGTGTGACTGTTATAATTAAAGTTATGAAATTCGTACATATTTAAGTTAATTAATTAAGAGGCAGCTTTTAATTGTATACCATTAATAGGGGCCCCACCCGAAAAATCGGTTGGTCGTTTTTCAACTTCAGGACACTAATACTAATAAGTTTTTTTAAATGGAAGTCCACATAAATTAATTCTGGAGCTTTTATAATCAATATTTAAAATACTGTATACAAAATAAAAATACTAAGCAATTGAGGCCTTTATTTCTACAAACTTATGACTATGTGTTATAACTTATGTCTATGACTATGACTATATATAGACATAGTATATGTAAATGTTTTTAGAAATTTAAAAATTAAATAATTGACTCATAAAAATTAATATTTCAAATGAAATTTATGTATCCTGAATTTTAAATGAGAAAGAAGTCAAATAAAAGCATGCATACTCTTGAAACATTAAAAAAATGAGTATGAAAAATGTTTATATATCCCAACCTATATATTATAGTATATATAAAATAAGATTAAGCATGCCACATAAGTTTGGCTAATTCAATTTGATGTGGATTATAGAGTTTTGTAGAAATATTATCTACTCTTTATAGTCAATTATACAACTGTAATGTATGTTCATAAGAGCTTATGTGATGAGAGATGAGACATGAGAGCCAATTACAAAGGCATTATAATTTATAAACTTTGTATTTAATGTAATATAATTATTATCTCTTTTTATAATATACTAACATTATCTGTCAAGTAGATCATGAACATTAAATCATTCTTATTTCCATAAAATGGTACTATCTGCAAATATCAGTTTAAAAAAAAAAAATTATGGTTATTTATTTTAAATAAATATTTCAGAAAATGAAGGTAACCTTTTGCTGCTCTGACCTCCAGGTTTCATTCCATATTATATTTATATTAGAAACTCACATCTCTCATAAATATTATATACATATATCTTCTATATAAGTAAATAACAGGAGAAAATCCTGAATTTCTTTAATGTAAGGGTACCTAAGTAAAAGAGCACTAATTATTCAAAAAAGGCATACATTATACCCATACATATACAGGCAATTAAATAATCTAGGAATAGTTTTTTGATTACTTATAAAGATTAAATTTTATATTCAACTGTGAAATTAATACTATAAAGAGCATTTATGAATCAAATAAAAGAGCATGTGCCCCAGTGCCCCCTGTTAGATTCACCTAGATATAAGGTTAAGCTTAATATATTCAAACTGTTTAAATACTCAATATTAAAAATATGGGTGATTACATATATTAAAGTATAATATTTTTAAAATAGCACAATTTTAACAATAAAAAGAGCTATTCAGTTATAAAGGGAGGCTATTTGTACCCAATGACCCCCTCTGGTACACACATGATATGGCCAAGTGATTAAGACACTGTTTGCTTTTATAGGCTATAAACCCTATAGGGTATATTTTTGGAAATAGGTTTGAGCCACTCTCAAACTCTTTGTTCCTTGCTAGCAGCTGTGTTAGTCAAGTGTTTGCAACCCTTAAATAATGGGGTTGCATGAACCTTTATATTGTGTTGTATGAAAAAGTACTACCAATAACATTTCTTGTAATAATTAATGACACTTATATATAAATACATAATTTAAAAAATTTTATTACTGTTTGATATGAGCAATGTCAATGGTTCATTTTGGAATATTTTTTTTTAACTTCAACTTTCAAACTGTAATTCTAATTAAATAATACTTATAAAAATTAAATAATGAAATTGATAAAGTTCTTAGTTTCTATATTCTTAGCCTTAGGCTCAAAAGCATTGGGAAAATAGTTGTAAGATCAGTGGCAGATCCAGATGGGGGACATGTCAAAATATCAACAAGCCAAAACATTAATAAGTTAAAATATCTACAAAGGTAGTTAATGTGTCAATAAAAGCAGTTAAAATGTCAGTAAAGTTAGTCAAAATGTCAGCATTATATAACTAAAATTCTTGAATAAAAATTTTATGAAGACTTATTTTTGATTAATAATATTTGAAGTTATAATTATTAAAAGTTATTTCATAAAAAGGCATTGTCTCCATATTATATAGTGACAATGTGATAATTTTTTCTACTCAAGGTATTAACTATGTTTAAGGGTTAATATGCTAGGTTTGGCCTATATTTGCTAACAGTTATTTTATTAAATAAAAATATTAGTTAACTATTTAACAAAACAAGAAATTATCATTTTAACTAATATGTCTAGTTGAAGTTTTGACTTGTGGACATTTTGACATGTATTTATATTTTTAACATAAAAAAATATGAATAGACATATTTACATTACATATAGTTTCATTTTTACGGTTAACTATTGTAACCATAGGTATAAATAAATTTATTAATTTTGATTACTTTTTCAATATTAATTTATAAAAGATAATATCATGATGTGCCTTTTTTTAAATCTTAGTCCCCCCAAAAAGTCTGTATCTGCCACTGAAGGTTGCAGTCATGGTCCCAATATTTCTAATATTAAACCTTTATATCTAAAAATATTTATCCAATGAAAGCATAATAATATTTTGTACAATCATTGCTGTAAGGATACATTTCTAGGAATACTCAAACATCTGCTATTGATACCATAAACAACATGTCAGCAATATGCTGTTTTACCTATGGGTAACAACATTCAGAACATTTTCATAGCACTAATGGCTAATGTAAAAAAAAGTATACACAAGTTGCTTAATAATCTTAAAGAAGTTGGCCATACATATTTTTTAGTACTTTTTTATTTTGAATATATATATCATCATAATTTTAATAAAACATTATATAAAAATAATTTTGTTTTAGAATATATAATTTTATAAATATTTTATTTATAACAATTATTATCATAATTCCAGTAGAGTAATATTATCATAAAATAGCTGAATATTAATGTGGTTATTTTATTATTATTATAATCTTATTAATGCTATGCCATAAATATAATTATTTGATAATCTAATAAAATATGTTTTATAGTTAAAAATTAATAAGTCTGATAGTTAAAACTTCAATTATATATATATATATATAAAATAACTTCCTTAAACACTATAAAATTAATAAAAGCATTATAAATTTATGGACTCATATTTCTAATATGTGAAAATATTTTAAATTCAAACAAAATTATTATATATCAATTATTAAAATAATTAGAATTTATCAATCTTAAAAATAAATAGGCAATATAGATAAGTAGAAACCTAATATAGATAATGTAGATATAAAATATAGATAACTTAAAAACCTAATTACAATTGAACTTAATATCAACATAAACAAATATAAAACCAACATGGAACAAAATACAAACATGAAACAATAGATGAACCAATATTTACAATTTAAAAACGATAATTTACCTATTGCTGACATTTTACCTTATCTTTTGCCTAATGTTTTAAATAGATCTATTTACATTTTAGAATAAAAAACAACCAAACAATAATTACTTGCATATCATCTTCTTCTACAATTAAACTAATTATACTAAAAAAATAGGTGAACATTATGATTCTATTTATTAAAAATTTAGATATAATCAACCACATTCTTTTAAATCAAAACTTGAAAATAGTTTATCCTAAAAGTTCCATACATTAATGCCCAACACTCGAAAGAAGTTAAACAAATTTTTCAACAAATTCAACTTCATTTCACTCCTATTTTTACATCAGGAACCAAACTACATGATACGTTTATGAATATTTCGATGAACTGCCATTAAAGCAAGGCCAATCAATGTCCTCCCTCCCCATTGTTAAAAGTATAAAAGAAAAATTAGATCTGTCAATTATAATAATCCATTTTGCTGTTTTGCTTACTTTCAATTGATTAAAGAACTGTAATAAATGTGCAATCAATTTGATTAGTATCTCTCTAAAACACTTACATTTTTTACTAAAAGCAGCTTTAAATTTCTGTAAAGTATAAAAGTGTTCGAAACATATTCTTATAGAGGGTGTCATATCCCCCATTAACCACCCTTTGCAGCCTTAAATCTGCTAGTAAATCATATAGTTACTAATTATATTCAACATTATATAGATCCCAACATTAATACAGTTCATATTACTACTATTAAGGGATTATAATGACTGGTATAAGTCATACAAAATGGAAAAACATATTTATAAGTAACTTGTTTAGAATAATCTCTGCTTCTAAATATATATATGGTATAAGTATTCTTAATTTTATTTCTATAATACAGTTATATAATTAATTTGATATTGCTTTATCTGATGTAATAAAATATTAGATAGTCTTAATAAACATTTTCTTCTTCTATTTTATATATATTTTACAGTATGTAAATGATTATCCTTTGCTAAGATTTTGTAATATATATTACACTATCATATATTATTTCAGAATATTAAACAATAATACCCTAAATGTTACCGATTTTGGTATTTAGTTACAAAAATCATATTATAGAAACCCCATCTTATAATACAAGGAGAACGCTCATATTACAAGTTAGACACAGGAGTTGACTGGTGAGGATGTGGCCTAGTGGTAGGTGGGTTCGGTCATAGATTGCTGGGTTGCAAGTTCGATTCCTACTCTGTACTGATGAGGGGCAAATACTCCAAAACCGGTATGCAGATGGATTTACCTGTCGATTGCTGGGCCTATAAAATTTCATATACACATTGTCTTATAATACATAATATTAAAAACATTAAAATTTGGGACATTTTGGATTGTAAAATTCATCAAAAAAAATCTTAAATTTACAAATTATAGAAAAAGTAAAATACAATAGTGTCCCATTCTGACATTGATATAATATATAATAAATTATATATAATTCTCTTAAATAATAGATTAATGAAAATAATTAAATAATACACTGTGAGAATATACATATATTATTGGTAATATAAAGCTAGGTATTAGCTGAATTGTTAAACCAATAGTAAAATAATTATTTTTCCTTTTTATATTAACTGAAAATACTTATTTAAAGAATATACTTAGTAATATGTTTTTTATATGGTGTATCTGATACTCAGAGATATTTATTCCATTCAAGCCAATACATTGTTTCAGAAAAACTGTCTATAAATATAAAATTAAAAAGGTAAATTAGTAAGAAACAACTTTATATTATTATATATGTGTATCTTATATATATAGGCTACCTATATATGTTACAAAACAATTTGAGTAGTTACACATAATAATTTTGAAATGAATATAGTTGGTGTCATTTGTTATGCATAATTAAACATATTATCTATATATATGCTAGTTGGACTGTCAGTATATGCCAGTATAGACTGTAGTTTGTTATTAAAATATTCAGTTATTTCTTACTCTTTATCATTGATTTTTATACAAGGTTGAGTGATGTTCATGCTTATTATTATTTTCTCTCTCTATCCAATTGTTTCCCTTTGTGTTTTTTATAAAACATCTAAAGTATTAAATATATAGAATCTCATGATATGTTATGGGTTTCTTATAATAATAATAATTTCGTATTACTATTTAAGTATAAATCTTCCAACTTATTAAAATTGAAGTTATTATTATAAACCATGATAATATTGCCATACATTTTGTTTTATAATTTTTTTTTATTATTAAATTTTAGAATTAATCATTTTGATATCATCAGTAATTTAGTGTTTATATTAGTGCTATTACATCTGGATGCCATGAATTTTCTTCATTGTATTCTGAGTATAACACTAACTCTTCGATTGACAAATGCTTTGTCCCAACTGATTCCATAGTATCTCATAGAGTTCTAACATTCTGATGAATATGTGGTGTAAGTATTCTAAATTTTATTTCTACGATGTAATACAGTTATATAATTAATTATTTGTTTCTTTGTTCTGATGGTATGTATGCTACTTTATTTGATTCATACATAGTTCATACATTCCAAGTACCAATCATGGGTATTATCTTAAAAGATAGTTGGGAAATCTGCTATGTTTTTTTTGGTTTTTAGAGCTAGCTTAAACATTATTTTTCAAACAATTACAGAAAAAAAGTACATTCACTTAAGTACTTAACCCTTCATATGGGGGTATACCAATTATTTTCTTCAAATAAATTAAGTTTTCTATTGAATAATGTAATGTATACCCTGATTTTTTTACTCAGTGGATAAAATGCTTTTATCTAACTGAAAAATATAATAAATATAATTTCAAATATTTTAACATACTAGAGAAAATTGTGTTTTTATACCTTCCCCCGAGGGTTTTCTTACTTGCAGATGATATTAATAGCTAAAACTTGCAACATTAATAGACATAACACAATACATTTAACCTGAATAATAAAACGAATCATCAAAATAACCAGTAATTTAAAATAATACTCAAATAGCATTTATACTACTTATAGCATATTTATATAAGTGGTATAATAATAAAATTATACCAAACTGTTATAGAACTCGTGATCTGTAATCAGATGCAAACATAATCAAGTCAAGTGGTTGCATTGATTAAGAGTTAAAGCATATGTGGGTCAATATATTTCCCATGGTTTCCTAAACTGAAGTTTATGACGTAATCAGGTCATAAAAATTTTACTAATCGATTAATTTTTGTTTTAAATAAAAATTGCTCGACAAATCTATAGAAAGTATCTGTATACCAAATTTCAGCTTAATCGGATGATAGAAAGTTAGAGCAAACCCTACAAAATATTTCTTCAGACGACGGGTTATTCAGAAATACAGGTTATGTAAAAGAAAAAGAGAATTAAAAAATCTATGCAATGCATAACAGTATATCACTGTGCTAATTGTTATATTTCCAGCAGATCTAAAACTAAGTATAGAAGTGGTCATTGTTTTTTTTGGGGGAGTGGTATTGTATTTAAAAAATCACAAAAACTGTAAAGTTGGACATAAGTGTAGAATTTCGTAGTTCATACAGATGCATCATGAAGATTTGGTCACATGGGACACATCTGTTTAAATTTAGAAAAACCAGCCCAACCTTGATACACAGAGAGGGTTAATAAATTCCAATAATTTAATAATTTAGTGAAAATATTGCTTACTTTATATTTGAATTCTGTAAAATAAATAATGTGTCAATATGATTATCATAAAACGTTTTTTTCTTTATAAAGAATATATTTATTTTATTTCATTTTATAAACATAATGTAGGTATCATATAAATTACTTCTTAATGATATTTATGTATTATTAATATTATTTAAATGATTTAAAAAATATATATATATTTTGAATAAGTGTTAATATCAGTTCATGACATAAAGTTAATAACTTATTATATTTCTAACATATCGTGGCATATTGCTGAACTTTAAAATTGATTTCTTCAAAATTTTGTTTTAAGGGATATATTTGAAAGCAATTTTTATATATTTAATTTGTAATCTATGATTAATATACATATAGTTTTTTAAATTACATTAGTGAAAAGTTCGTACTGGGTTTAAATAATAATTTTATTGATATGGGCATTTCTATTGAGTAAAAGTAATTTAATACACGTTTATTCTTACCTTTTCATTTATTTCAGATAAAAATGACTGGTGAAGGTTTCCCAAAATGGTGTTTAATTATGAATAGATTGTCAACATCGTATGGAATGCAAATACTTTGTATTTGGGCATTTATAGCGATGTATTCAGCCATAAATTTATTTACTATAGTTTTTGATAATAACCGCATAGATTGGACATACAGAGATTCAAACTATAACATTTCTAAGCTTATATTACTTTCATGTGTGAAGTGCCTTGCAGTGACCCTTGTTATCAAACACAGTTTAAGACTTCAGAATTTAAAACTTCGATTTTCATATTTTAATCTTCAATTTATATTAGTTTTTCTCATTATGTTGACCATTTTAGTGACTACTCTAATTCTATCAACCAGTAAAAATACTATTGTGTTCTGTTTAGACGACTCACTTGCATTATTTGTCCTTTTACTCGACTTTGATAACATTATTTATTTTATAACTATCAGAGATACTAAAAAAGGTTTAGCTCATGTTGGAAAAGAGCTCATTCTACATACCGCTGTTGTAACATTAGCTACCGGTGTAGGAGCCGTGTCAAACGAGTCCTTCATAATGCCAATCTGTCAGCAAGTTTGTATTGAGATGGTCATATTCCAGTTAGCCCTTTTGACTATTGTGCCAACTGTCCGACAACTTTTAGATGTGCAATGTGACCAACAGTTCAGCTTAACTTCAGAACAATGCATTTATAATCCAGTGCCATGGAAAGATAATAATCGTGCACAACGTCGAGTTAAGCTGTTAATGTTTTTAATTTTATTTTCAATTCATATTTGTAATATATGTTTTAAGTCTCTTTTTGATTTTCATAAAATTAATGCGGATCACAAGAATAGTTATTTACGGTGGAAATATCTTGACTACTGGATTCTTGCGGCATACATTATTGTTTGGTGTGTTTATGCTATCCTGACATGTACATCGGTGACAACTCGAACTCGGGATGTTTCTTGTGAAACCGTTCAATCTGATATGGAAAATACAACAGTAGAAAAAGTTAAAAATGTAAGTGGAATGTAAATTGTAATTAAAATTAGACTGGAAATTTATTGGATCGTCAAAATTTCCGATAAAAATGACTAATTATTACAATATCTGTCAGTTATTATTGATTGAAAACCCACTTATTTTGTATTAACATAACGCGAATTTTCATTCTATTCAAATAATAAACATTATTAACTTACTTATTTCAGAAAAATTATTAATCACTGATCAATACTTTTAGATTAGCTTTATCTTCACTATCATTAAGGAAACAGAGATCTTTAATCGTTTTTATAATGTTTGATTAATCCTCAAACTATGTTAAGCAACAATCAATGTCGACCAGAAACTTTTGTTTGTTGAAAGCAAATTTAATACAATATGTTAATTAATACCTCTTACAAAAGTTTTAATATCATGGTGATTATGATTTTAATTAGGCTTAAATGCTGCGGAGATGGCGTTTTTTTAATAAATTATGAAAGACTTGATTTTACAGCTAATCTATTTTTACAAACTCCTAATATAAATAGAGATATAAATAGCTTACTATTTTATTACATTTTTAGGCGTCAGCTGCTACGGAGACTGACGCATCCACTATCGAATACCCGGCAATTAGGTCAGCTCTTCCATCTCCGATGAAAACTCAAGCTACCTGGCGGCGTATTGGAGCTGCTGTCATCTCAAACGGACCCCGCCGAGAGAGTACCCAAGAGAAACCATTCGGCTCGTTCAAGTTTGTATTTTTTTCGAATGCACGGGACTTGGTTGACAGCATTGTTGACAGTCGTGATAATAAATCTTACTGTAACTCAACCTCTCCAAATTGGTGTACCGAGGAGGGTGGGGAGGTAGCGGTCCCTTTTTATGTTGCAATGATATTGTTAACAGTGATCAATCTGCTTTTGGTTTTTCTGAAAATATTAAAAGGGGTATTTTAATTCAATACGGACCTGTACAACACTGTTAAGGTCTTTTCCAAATTTAAAATAATGCAGATTTTGATTCTATAATAATATATGGACTCAGCACCAGATGAATTTTATTTGTGCCCTGAGGTACAACTAAACTTGTGCCCCTTTATATATTATGATTGAACTTCCACACCATCTCTCCGATATACTCCCAAGTTCCAACAACTAAACTTAATGGTTTTTTCTTAATTTAATTTTTTTATTCAATATATTTTGGTGTCCCCTAAGCTACGTGTGCCTGAGTTCTCTATCGTTATAGATTATGGTGCATATCGTAACATTCTATAATCAGGGGTTGATCTAGGATTCTTTAAGAGAGATTGTTTTATCTATAAGATTCTTTGAAATGGGCTCTAAATTCAGTATCAAATGAGTGAATAGGCTCCCTATCCATTTTTGTATGAAAGATCCACCTCATATTAAATCATGGGGTTGTTCAGGACTACTCCATAGATAATTGAATGTTAGATAGCTTGCAAAAGTAGTCCACACGCGTGTATATTAATGCGTGGTAATTTATAATTTAGGTAACACAGTAATTTAATGTATATCAGAATTTTAAATTTTGACCAAATATTTAAATATTGGATGGATTATCGGTTGAGAGCTGTTTTTCTTTTTGCAATTGATAATAGTTTATATAACATTTTAAAGCGATATTAATCCTATTCTATTTTTGTATTATGTTAATTGCATTCAACTTACTACTTGACCTATTATCTGCCGCCAGGTCCCGCATGCATGCCCACATCATGACTACACTTCCACCGGAGCCAGAGGATGAAGGCTGTTCCGAGGAAGTAGCTCCGGCAGAGGTTCCTCCGGTACGACGACGTTCGTCTCAGCTCTCCCGACCCGCGGGGAGGCGGTTATCAGACGCGCAGAGTCTCAATCCCGCGCTGACTCCCCGCACCCGTCGACAGTCGATATTGGCGCCTGAAATTGATGTTGACGAGTGTCAGACCAAGATTAAAGAGGTGACATCTTTTGTGGTGAATTATAGCAGGAAAAGTGTACTGTTTGAGTATAGTGAGAATTTCTGACCTAGCCAATAAAACGTGCAGTTGTTAATTTTTTTGTTGAAACATTCATTTATTTTTTGTAAGGTGGTTAAGTCCCCCCTGAGACGAATCTATGAAAACACATTTAGACGTGCTATCTCAATGAAATCAATACTTAATTAAGACTTCGTGGAATTGTTAGTGTACTCTTCTGCACCTTCTAACTAATAATATATTGTAGTTTTTCTGCTGAAAAAATAATTAAATTATTTTTTAGTTTTAGTATTCTTCATAGGTTATCTTTATATAGAGTTGTTTTTACTCATTGACAGTTGTATTTTATTACGTGGAGCCACCCATATTTTGTGAAGAAAATCAAGGTTTTTGATTCTAGCACTGTCAACTATGTTCGCCTTCATGATAAGATCGCCACTACTGACTGGCTTAGTTTAATTGACGCCTCTTCATCATAAATAAATGTGTATGACAATTTGCACGCAACATTTATGTTGGAGAGTTTATTAATTCCTTATTAGTCCGGCGGCAGAATGAATTTTTTTTGTGGAACCTTGTTTTGAGATATAACAGATATTTCATTGTTTTGTATGGTAGATAAGACCTTCCTTAAGATTTTCTAGCCGGGTGCAGTGACTGGAACTTAGAACTTTTTTTTTTATACTCTACATTAAATATGACCTTCATCGCCCACGAAATATCTTTAAATGGCTGTATATCACCTTTTAATTAACATAGAGACCTGCTTTTTGTTGCAAAATTTATGTTTATTAGGTACAGGAAGACAATTAGATATTCAAATTCATAATGTATTACCACCTTAATAGGTAAATAAGTACATTTAGTATTTGCATATAATAAGTACATAATGAAAATAAGTACATTTAGTATTTGGATAGTCTGGTAGTCTCATCAACATTGTTACAGGAACACCAGCTTCTGTCAATGCTTATGAATCGGTGCAGTGATGAAAAGTTGGTTGGCCTCAGAGTTTTAAAAAACCTCTGACTAAGCCAACAGTCACAAGAAGAAAGTAATCGTTGAAGATGTTGTTGTATTTGATACATCATCGATCTTCTCTCGCGTGCTATGTCTCCAGAATGTTAGAAATATCAAATTGAAGGAAGTACTTAGCTATGAACTGGCTGCGGTACCGCCATCAATGTTTGATGAGGCAGTTGAAATGCGGATCATTAAGTCCAAGTCAACCTTGAAGACGAAACTTCAAGTTGAGCTTACAGACCGTCACTCATTTCTTCCAAATGCCATAGTCCTCGATAGATGTGCTGTTACGTAAGTAATCCGCTGGCCTACTCATGGTCTCGTCCAAGATTACATTAGAATCTGGTTAACCACATCGCAAGGTACTTGAAGATAGCAGCCATATAATGTACTTGATCTTTGACAGATACTTCGAAAACTGAATAAGAGAAATCTTTAGTACATCAAGAGCTGGACAAAATGCTAGCTGGCAACATCAGCTGTTAATGCTCATGCCACTCCCACCTCAACTGGTTTGTCTCACAGTAACAAAGAACAAAGTTCAGTTGATAAACCTCATTTGCAAATATATCAGACAACAAAATTATATGCTACCACGGAATGGAAAGGTACTGGTAGTTACTGATGCTGAACCAACTCCCATGGAGATCTTCAATGGGAGTGTGCAGGAGCGACGAGATCTTCGTAACCACACACGAGGAAGATTATGTGATTATTGTCCAACAAGTCGTCTACAAGGCCAAAACAAGGCAAGAGCAGTATACGAGTGATTGCTGATGACACTGATGTCTTTGTTTTACTTCTACATTTCTACAAATAGGAGCTGCTGACTTGCAATCTCGTTATGATCGGTACCAGTTCAAGGAGAAAATTTGCTGACATCAAAGCAACAGTTGACAAACAGGAAGACATCATTGAATATATTTTGCCAGCTCATGCGCTATCTGGTTGTGACACTGTCACAGTATTATGAGAATTGTGAAAGGAACTGTACTTAGAGTTCTAAAATATGCAAAAAAAGCCTCAACAAGTTTGGCAACAAAACATATAGTGTTGACAATGTTAAGCTCCAATGCATCTCTTTCATTTTATTTTGTTATGGACATCACAATAAATCAGATATGATATCACTGCGTTATTCAGTTTGGACAAATAAGATGGTCAATCACAGTTCACAAAGTTCATCTTCAAGCTGCCATATGGAGAAGTGCACTTGATACAAATCCACCTGACCTCAACCCTCTGCAGTATGGATGGACCATGAATACTTAGACCAACAAGTTGAAACCCATGTCTCTGGCACCGAATGTATCACCTGCCCCTGTGTCCATCCTGGCAATGATCAAATGGGGCTGTATATCTTCACAACCTTGCTCCACAGCTCGCTGTACCTGCTCAATTGCTAGTATCTCTTGACCAGTCTTTTGTGCCTGCCATTGCAATAATGATTGCAGGAACCCACAAACAACCAATGTAAGGGAAAAGGAAAAAGATGAAGATACTGATGCAGATTCTCTTTAGTTCTGTTTACGTGAACATTTATTACATTTATTACGTGAACATATATATGTATTTATTATGTGCAATTACTAAGTGTACTTATATTCAATATGTACTTATTATGTGTAAACACTAAATGTACTTATTTTCTAATTAAGTAGGTAATATATAATTAATGTGATTATCTAATTGTCTTACTGTATCAAATAAACATACATTTTATCACAGAAGCAGGTCTATATGTCAATTAGAAGGTGATATATAGCCATTTAAAGATATTTATTGTTGACAATGGCGGCCATTTTGAATTTTAAGTATACAAATTTTGTCTAAGGGTGCAGTCACTCCACTCGGCTGAATATCCTAAGGAAGTTCTTATCCACCATACAAAACATAGAAACATTTGTTTTATCTTAAAACAAGGTTCACTGGTTTTCCACCGGACTATATTCAAAGCATTCTATTCTTCTCTTATCCTGTATTTTGAATCGAGTCACTTGCATCATTGGCTGTCATCCCCAAATCCCAGCAATTGGCAGCATTATCCTCGTGTATCTCTTTATCAACACAATTTATTGCTCGTAACAGCAATCGCTTCCGAGGTAAGTACATTCTTTTCCAGGTTCGCACGGAACGCTTTGGCTATTCTTTTGCCAAATTTAATCTATTCATTTAACTTTTTTGTTAATTCTGTTTTTTATCTTCCGTTCTTTTTTATGTTATCATTGAATCTTGCTTTGTTGGTATATTATTAAAACATTACATCATTATTTAATGACACGCAAAACCTCCCTGAAACAATGCATAACATTGAACATAAGCTCCGACAATATTTATGCAAGAGCCTCACTTTTTTTCCAAACCACTGTTGAACACAGGGCCTGGGCTTCACTCTTATGAACAACGAACTTATGCATCTCCTCGAGCAAGAGCATCTGAAATCGCGCCAACTGGAGCAGGTAGTGCAGGACTATGAACGGGCCGTCACCATCAGGCGAGACGACCTGGCCCGACGTATCCCCAATCCGCATGCTCTGGACGGGATCCCCTACGTTGGCTATGACTACAAGGCGGTGTTTGGCCAGTGCTGTGAAGAGGTGGGGTTCAGCGATTAGAATTATCTATTAATAGGGAAATACATTTCAAATTACAGTATGCCAATAATGTATCGTTGTAATATTACT
Organism: Coelogynopora nodosa; assembly: GCA_034780555.1. Lineage (NCBI taxonomy): Eukaryota > Metazoa > Platyhelminthes > Proseriata > Coelogynoporidae > Coelogynopora > Coelogynopora nodosa. The sequence goes on along the minus strand of JAUZND010041999.1, from coordinate 3,727 downwards.
AATAATGATTTATTACAAATTTTCAAATGCCAAATACAAGTATAAATACACTTATGCTTAGCAAAAGTAATATTTTAAAATCTGGAATAAGTGGGTGCATAGCAACATTATCGGGAAGGAAGTTCCAATATATTAAAATGTTGGTAGAATAAAATTGTTACATAAAAGTTTATGTGGTTTATGATTTATACATAAGTCAGGAAACTTTAATCCAGAGCAATTAGTCTTGTTTGACAAAGCAATTCTTACGTGAAAAGCAATATTCTAGAATTGGATGGGTATTTATTTTGAATTTCGTGATGGTCCGAAGAAAATTGTTTTTAACAAGATAATATCTTGTGAGAGTTTTTTCAGAAATTAATCTGCAATGAGGTGAAAAGCGAAGATTTCAGTTGAATGTGACACCAATATCTTTGTTTTATTTGATTACTTTCTTGAAGTTCAAAATGAAAATGTCGCCACTGACTTGTTAAATAGTTAAATACCGTAACGTTATCGGTATACAAGCTTCACTTTTTCTTTTACTAAATTTTCAATCGGTAGTTGAAGGTTGCAGTTTATAAACCGGATTTATATTTTTGTAAACTTTTACAATATACCATTGTAAAATTATATTTTATTTTCTGAAGTAAAGGTTTTATTTTGTGGACATAAAGGGACTCAAAAAAGGCTAATTACAGATGACTGTCAGAACTAGAGAATTAAACTGTTTCTCTATTACTTCCAATTGATTTTATGGGGACAAGCATTATTTATTGTTTTTCTGCACAAACCTATCATTATAATAATGAAGCTTAGTGATGCAACCTGAAAAGGTTCGTGCATTTTCTCAGTACGTTTTCTCTGTTTTACAATGTCCATATATCTGTACTTATAGCATCTAATGCACCAACTTATCATGTTTCTGACAATACTATACAATTACGAGTCAAAATTGAGGCCCTTAATTTGCATAATTCAGTTTAAAAAATATTTTCTATTGTATTTTGTTTGCTATTTATTTTTATACTTTCTGTTATTTCAAATTTGTATTTACAATAATTTATATTTAATTTTTTTACACTACAATGGAGTTTAGCAGAACTTTAATTTATTTCTTGACCAGGGTGTTGTATGAAATTTTAAAATGTAGGTAGGCTAGCTTGTTCTCTTCAAATAAAATATATCGTCCTTAAGCACTTATTATATTAATATATTTAATAATAATAAATATAACTTATATAATATATTTAAAAATATTAAACGTAATTTTTATAGAAATAAGCAAAGTATTTCCCTAATTATGATCCAGGTGATTGGCTACATGCCTTTCCCACTGGGAAGAGTGGGACCTCTTCTACTTGATGGGAAGATGCACTACGTTCCCATAGCAACTACAGAAGGCTGTTTGGTTGCCAGTACCAACCGGGGCTGTCGAGTGATTCAGCAGGTCGGCGGAATTCAAAGCATTGTCTATCGGTAAGTGGGTAAAAATTTATTTAATTTCCAGATTAGACGTACTTTGTAAACTGCTCTGTTTAAATATTATACGTTGCTGAAACATATAGCTGAAAAACTTCGTGACTTTGATGGTTTGAAACAAGATAGTTTCCTAACTTAGTATGAAATAAAGGACGGCTAATTTGTGATGAGTAGTGCCGCCCTAGTATGAAATGTTGCTATAACATATTTATATATTAAAGCTATAATCTTTATTTCCTATATAAATGTCTATAACGATACATTTAATAACACAAGTATTCTTACTAATCTAGTTTGTGCAATTTCTGGGTTGAAAATAATTTATATTAAGTAATTATTAAAAAGGATGTTAAAGTAACACTGAAAAGTATATCTAATTGAAAAAATGGCAGAGAATAATCTTAACAAATTAGTTATTTAAAATAAAATTGTAGCACGTACGTAATTATTTTTTTAATTTCACGTCTATGTATTATGTGCATTAAATGCACGTTTGTAAATAAAAGAAAAAAGAGAATTTCGAAAAAATTTAATAAATTATCGGGTATATTTTGAATGCTTTTTGATTACACTATTGAAAACAAACCAAACGTCTAGAACATGAAAGTCATGATTGCATCTAAAAACATGCTTCGTCCATTCTACTATATATTTTAGATACATATATTTTATACATTCTAAAATATTATTTGAATGATATAGCCGACACATGTTTGCATAGATTTTACACGTTTTATATTTTAATCTTTTCATTGAAGGAACTCATATAGCCAAAAGTATACATTAGTCTAATTACAGTCTGCTTTCGTTAAACCGACTCCTTTGGTTCCCAAAAGCTAGATAATTAAGTCGGATTAACTAGTTCACAACCGACTTAATGAAGTAAATGCTCAATGCACGTTCAACCTACATATTGTAACTATAACTTATAAACAGCACTCGGGACGCGTATGAATACAAGAAATTCAGCCTTCATCGTAACCAAAAATTTGTTGATAACAATGTGCACAATTATAGAAAATGTTGTTTGGATTAATGGGAGAAAAATCAATGCACTTGCTAAGCTTAATTGTTCCGAATAGAGGTCGGAGTGGGAATATGGGGGTCAGTTTAACAAAATTTAAACTAATGAATTAGCATAGGAATTGATTCGTTACTAAAAATAGGGCGGATTAAAGAAAGGATCATATTAATGAGGGTCGGTTTAATAAAAGTAGACTGTAGATAAGTTGACCCAATTATTTTTATTTATTGTCAAGGAACCAGATGACACGATCGCCCGTGGTCTACTTCTCCACGGTGAAGGAAATGGCCGACTGCAAGATTTGGCTCGAGTCAACCACGGGCTACAGCAAAATCAAGACCGCTTTCGACAGTACCAGTTCACACGCCGATCTGTTCAGTGTGTTGCCAGTTCCCGTGAGTCTGCGCTGGGCACACAGTCTGATGACGTCAGAGTCTGTCTGTCGTATTAGGCTCTGCTGTAGATCACGTGACCACGAGCCAACCAATAAAATCCATCCAACGTCCGTCAAAATTGCGATTATTATCAGCTCTACTCTATTTGAACTAATCTATGAAATTTTAAGGATATTTTTTTGAAGATATTCAAAAATTGATTTTTGTAATATCCGTATTTAACCTCCTATTTAGAAAATTTTCAAGTTTTAATAATGTGTCAAGATAACACGATTCTTAACCGCCTCCAAACGTTTTAAATGTATACGCAACCGATCAAGAGGGCGCCGTATTTAGTGCCATTTTCTCAAGATAACAAGAATATACAAAAAGTGAAGGATTATATTGATTTAGGAATCATAGTACGACAAAATAATTATATTACTGAAGTACATGTGTTTACAAATATGCTGGTAACTCTGAATAATAAAAATACATTTTAACTCGCAATCGGAGTTACTGTTACTTATCAAGGGGTGATAATTATAGTCAATCAAAAAACAAGGGAAATTACCACTATGTCCTGTAGCATCAAATGCATCCAATCTCAATCTCAACGTGAATATCTTGATGCACATGCTGCAAGGTCAGACTAATTAATCGTTCGTCTGTCGTTGTACTCCTAAGGTAGGTTTTACGCCGTCGTATCGTTAGAAAATTAATCTTTACTTTTGCAGTTGTTGTTGGTTGGTTGGTTGGTTGGTTCAGGCGGGATCCCCGTCAGAGAAGTGGAAGCCCCCGCAGATACGAGGCCACCGCCACGGGGTCCTCCGCCAATACGGCCAAGGGAGGCCTCCCCACCCCGAAC
>JAUZND010041988.1:0-20819 GCA_034780555.1 Coelogynopora nodosa | reverse complement strand
CCCCCCCCCCCCCCAGGTCATCATTTATGAAATGGCATTCGTGATAGATGTAAAATTCCCTTGAATCTCTAATCTCTTTTATACTTACTCCTTAATCAACAATTCAAATGTGTATAGCTAAAAAGAAAAGTACCAAACGAGACAACTGCACGGCAGCAGCTACTTGTATATACAATAAGAGCAACAACGGATATCAGTGTTGTTTGATTCGCCTTGGTCAGATCCCAGTCATTCTAATCCTGGTCTTTAGATGGACTCCTAAGTCAAATACATCAATAAGGTTAAACTCAAAGGGTACGATACCGTACCCATGGACTTACTCACGGTTAGTATACACGCATATTTTATAGTAATGCATTTTTGTGTGTATTTTATATACCATGTATCACTTGTTCTATGGTGCTAAGTATTTTGAAATTTTAATAATTGAAGAATAATTAAAAAATATGAAAATTAAGAAAAACTGTAAAAAGCAGTAATGCCATTCTGTAATTATCTATTCAGGTATGTGATTTTTTTAATGGAATACAACATTTTTTATGAATGATTAAATACATATTGATATCTTTATATGAAATAAAATTAACTAATAAAGATATCATTGTCAATAGTATAAGTATTCTAATATATATATATGTTAATATTATATGTAAAAATATATCAGTAACAAATATCTTTGTAAACATATCTTTTTTGTACACGTTTAAAAAAACCTTATTGTAAATTTCTTATAAAAAATAATTTATTTTCTATATGGTAATGTAGCAATTACAGTGCCGATATAAGGTGATACAATAATAATACTTAATTATTAACAAATAAATATATATTTTTATGTTCATATTCATATTCATAATGAAATACCATTATCTCAATTTTCCATTCATTGATGATGAAACTGATAGAAAAATAACAAACATTTTCAAATCGGTGGGTCTACCTATTAGATTTAACTTCGACATGGGCTTAAGTTGAAAGAAATTCCTGACATCTGCGCATTACCTATTGTAACTGTAAATTAGTGTTATATACAAAACAATATGCAAAATACAACTCATATAAAATTGAACGAGTTATTAAATATAACTAGGTTTTAGTGGTTTTACGATGAATTTTTAAAAATAATCAAAATATCATTAGTAAAATTAATTGTTTTTAAACAAACACAGTAAAAGTATGTTATATTTTGCATTATAATCAGTTGTATTCATATTTATTAATGTCGTTTTCACAACTCTATTCATTGATTACATTTCAATATATTGTTATTTGAAAAACATATTATAAAACAAATTTGATGAGTTTGAGTAACACTCAAAAAAATTGACGCAGATAAATAAAAATTAAATAAATTATGCTATAAATTAAAGAAAATTTATAGTATAGGGAAGATACAATAATATATAATATATAATATATTTATTTTATTTCACTATAACGCTAACTCTAATGAATACGACTTAGTAACCAAATAAAACAATATGCAGGCTATTTTAAACACAGATAAAGTTCTTCGAAACACGCACTAGATAAATACCACCATAATAACTTATCTAAACTAAGCGTTTAAAAAAATAGCATATAGCTACAACATAACCCAAGTCATTTCCTATATTTACTCGAAACACATCGCAACTTCTAAACATAATCGATCGCATCCAATATTAAAAATTATGGGAAAACATATGGTTGGTACCTAAAGCAATTCAATGAATCTCTCCAGCATCAACTCAGCTATTTTATTGGCGGTAATCTAATTGAAAAATTGGGATAACAAAGGCTCACCATATATTGTTATAAAAAGAGAGTTTAACCAACAGCAGATTACTACGATCTAGATGCAGAGGGACTGACATTGCGGGCTTTCTATAATATAGGTATATAGATCAATCGTGCCGTTGATTGGTTAATTATAAGTAACAAGGATTGCACTATATTTATATAATCATCGATTAGATAGAGGAAAAAACGATGTGGAACGCTTTAATCAGATTATAACAAAATTTTAAATATAGAGATGTAAGTTTTATTTTAATTAGAAAACACTTATGTGAAAATGTATTTTAAAATCTGGGAATTTGGTTGAATGTGTTAAAAAAATTACGCCACCACAAAAGTATCGATTATTTTATTCATGAAAATTGATAAACAATGTCAAATCTTTATATTATTACCTGTATTTAAAATATTTCAAGTCAATCGCTTGGTTCTAATTCTCTTATTATACACACTCCGCCAAAAGTAATGTACATATTTTATGCTATACCTGGGAGTTCTATACTTCTAATATAATTCTAACTATAACAATGACTTCAGTTGATACATATTAATTGTACAACGAGAAGGAATAACCGACATAACAAAATAACAAAACAATACAACAAAGCTACTATTGTCGACAATGCTTGAATTATATAATTTGTTAAGTACCAACTTTAAACTAAATTATAAACCATTTTTACAACGTGTATCATATTATTTTGCAATGAAAGGCTAGACTTTTGTTAATTCGATGTGGTACCGTACTGAAAGTCAATAAAGCAACACTTATAATATAACCCAGTTTCTACACGTTGATAATAATGACAATAGCAACACAACATTATTTTGTAAGAGAATTACAGTATGACTATTGTTGTTTGATATAATATAACATATAAAATTTGCGAAAATTGCAGAAAACTAATCGTAATACATGTATTATTTATGGTTAAATATTTTAAAATTACAGGTCCTACTTTCAATATACATTATTCACATATATATAAAGTTAAACCGAGTATATAGCCTATGTGATATTTTGCTTGAGATTGAGATGACAAACAAATTGAACAATCTAGGGTTGATCAGGATTGCGTCGTGTTTTCTTAAACGTTTACCATTGACAAAGACAACATTTTCGATCAACACAGCAAGCCAACCAGGCCACTCGAAGCCTTTCACGAAAGAATCAAACACACCGCAAATATTTGCAAAAACCTTATGTTTTCTTATCTGAATAAAATTTTAATCTTCACATGTAAAAAAATCAATTTATTTAATACATATCGAATTATAGCGGCTATGAGTTAAACCAGAAAATTTGGATACATTTAACGAACAGAGAATCAATACAATAACACTTAATGCATTTTTTAATTGACAGAAATATTTTAAAATAATGTATTCTTTTGAGAAAGACAGGATTTTAACAGTAAATAATTGATTTTCTTACATTTTATAATATTATGCACGCAACATAAAAGATTCAGTTAATTAACTAGAAGCACAATTTTATCTTATATTGTATTTTTATTTAATTTTACACTGATAGTGGGATGGGTTGGTGTAAGCTAATGTATATATGTAACTCGTATGCATTTCATGTAACTAAATATTGCATATTATGTATACATTATTCCAGAACGCATTTCAGTCTACCTTTATTTAAAATTCGATATATAAATGAAAATAAACAAAAAATGAAATGTATTATTTAGTATTTTTGAATAAAAACTAAAATATTTTCGAAAATGCAATATATTTTTTTTTAATATGAAAAAATAGTTTAACGTATGTAATCTTTACACGTTTTTATAGCATAGTATTTATATAGATAAACAAACAAACATCCAATACAAATATTAATGTAAAAGATGTTGTTATCACAATTAAAAAATATTGTATAAAATACTGCCGCTATTAAGTTAGAACGTGTCTAGTATACTATATTTTGATTTTTTGGTCACATTTCTCGTGCAGTGGAAGTTTTATTAAGTAGCAGTGAAGTCTATACAAATACAATTAAAAACATTTAAAAATACTAGAAATAATCAATCTAAAAATGAAACATTTACGTTATAAGAAGGTAAACGATTGTTATATTCCGACATCCTGTATATTATTCTATCCTACTTTTTTTCAGGGCTCTTTTAAACTATGTTGCTCTTCTTTTGTACAAAAAAAGTTCCTCCAAATCAGTAATCATGGCAGGTACCATATTTGATTGATTTCAATAATAATCTTCTTCCACTGCGTATGCCAAAACTTTGAAAATGAACTTATCTAAGGGATTACAGTCGAAAATATTATGTTGCTTTTATACAAATGATACTGTTAGGTGATATCATTATATATGAGAAATATGGAAATTATAGAAACGTCGACGAGTAATGTACACATTGAAAATTGTGATGTCATACAGTTCGGTTCATCGCATCAAGATTTGTAACAAAAATAAACCATCATTAGCCTGATTCAATTAACTTAGTATATCTTATAATGAAGTTTGTCATTTACAGCCATCAGCTCGATAAAGCAACTCTTACAAACCACATTTTTCACAAGATGGTAGATGACTACCTATATACCTACTTAACAGCGATGACACTAACCCCTTAAATGAAAAAAATTGAACATTTTTACAGACAAAGTAAAGAATGTTCCTGCTCAAATCATTAGATTACTGGTAACAGTCGTGGTTACTTATTGGGAGAGGCTTCTTTCACTATAAACAACATAATTAGAGTCCAGAAAAAGATTGGGTTAGAAAATTACAAGTGATCTTGTAGGAATCGTTTACTTTTTCTAAAATGTTTTGAAATAGTTTTCATAGTATCATGTGTAGATTATTTTTCTGCTTAAGCAAAACTTATACCACGGCGACTAATATAAATGGTCTGCATGTTCAATAAGTTCCATGAAAACATTCATAACCTTGAATATATACATCAATTTGTTTTTGAAAAAAGTTATTTGGAGTTGTAACAACTCTAATATAAACAATTAAACATTACAATAAAAATATTATTAAAAAATTAAAATAATTTTATATTTTTTTAGTTTTTTATTAATTGTTAGTCTCGTTATATTACATTAGCTAAAATGATTTAAAAAATAATTTAATCAAAATTTGTATAGCATTTTTAAATTTTCAATTTAGGTGTTTAGGAGGAAAGTAAATTATCAATAAAATGTGAATATTGATTTAGTAGCAGAATATAATAATTCAAAGCCTTCTCATATTATTCTAATCAGAGTTACGATCTGAGGTATATGCAATAAATTTAATATGTCCAAGCATTTAATGAAGACATTGAAGAATGATTTCTTTATCATCTTCCTACACTTTCGTATACAACATATTTTGTTGACGAGAAAAAACTTTAACTGTTTAAACAATATTATCGATCTCTAGGACTAAGATGACTACTTTGTTCAATTCAACATATATAAATATATACATTTTAAACAAACATTCAACGCGTATCCTCTTCTTTCGCGATTGAATCTTCCATGTAAGGACGAAGAATATAGAACCAAAAGAAAAAGACAAGATGACAACCAAGAAGAACAGTCAGCCTAAAAGTTGAGTAAACATATGTCTTCGATTTCACTTCATTCTACTGTGCCGGCACCTCGATTGTTTTTTACTCCTCCTCCAACTACACTATACTTGTCGTATAGCAGGAGGTTGCCGATGAAGGATGATTCTAACACCTTAACAACCGCCAAACATTTAATTTTATCGAAAAAATAAAGTCGAAGAAAGGGTTGCTGTTTGCTAGACAAAGAAAAGACTCCTATTATTGACATTATCGTTGACAGGCATTCAATACAATTTTTTTGCTGACAAATGGGAGCAAGAGGGAAGACGGATAATCAATTAAACGATGCTTAAAATATATTAACTAAAAATATGCAATAAAAAATGAATAAATATATAAATGAACTACCCTCGGTATACTTAACCGCCACAATAAAGATATATTGAAATTAAATGTGATGAGTAAATTAGCTGGACGCCTTTAGCCTAATTCTTCATTATATTATAAAATCTGTTATAAACTTTGGGGAAGCAATGACAATGAGTGAATCAGTGAAGTAAAACAGAAAATACGCGATATGAGATAAATGGAGTGGTAACATGTATTTAAAACTTAAAGATAATATCTCATTTGTCTTTTGCTGTGAAGAATATGGTTGATGTGAAAGGTATTTCCATAGTTTTAATTTTCTACTTTTGTACCGGCTAGTTTGATAAGCTCAATGGACAACTCCGTCTCCATTCACCACAGAAATATATATTTAAACGTGTGACATAAAAGTAAAAAAACATCAAAACATCCTTTCTAAAAGACCATTCACCATAATCTGAAAAGCAAAATACTAGAGAATACTAGGTTTGCATTTAAAATAATATATATATATAATATATATATATATATATACTGATTTTAGTATGACAGTTTTGATTGTTTGGAAAAAAGTTTTAACAATGACAAACACGTATGTGCTTATATATCACTTATATATTAATGTTGTTAAAAATGTTTTGAAAAGTTTTATTAGGTACTTCGAAACCGTTTATATGTTCAACATCTTCGCCACTCGCTCTCTATACTGCCCTGGTCCTGTCTCTGGTATATTATCTTACCAGCACATTAAGAATCAAGTCTTTTCCGATGATATCTTTTAGGGCTAAAGACACATCTAATAATCTCAACGTTCTTGAAAATTGTTTAGACCATCTTTATGACTGGCTTAACAAAAATCGATTGAGGCTAAATCCAGATGATCCAGTTTGTTTGAATAACTTCCTACCCTTCTCCAATTATCTTTTATCTAAGTTTTTCTACTTTTTCTGTTTTTGCTTATTCATATTTAGAAAGTTTCATTTTTCATACATTTCAAAAAAGTTTATTTATTATGGTGTTATTTTATTATATATTCATTAACATAATATAAAACCTCTAAGAAACCGATCCACAACATTAAAAAAATCTTATATTGTAAAATTAATTAGCACTGAAATATTAAATTAACAAAACAATAATTTCTGACTAAACTGTCAAATTGTGTAGCTATATAATTTTTTTAAATTTTAAGTATATATAATATATATTTATTAAAATTGATTATTAAAATTACCTAATTAAGTTGTTACAACTAAAATAGATAAACTATCCACTTAAATATGTAACTAAGAGATGATAAAACATATTAACATCACATTAGTTATAATATCAAATGCAAAATATTTAGAAAAGGTCAAAGTGTTAAAAAGTGATATACATTATAGATGTTTTAGTTAGGAGATTATTGCTGTCACAGTTAGTACTGTCAAATGGTTTAATGTCAAAGTCTTAAAAAGTGATAAAAAATATTTTAGATAATTATTAATTGAAAACCTTAATTGATTAATATAGAGCAACAAAACTGGTATAACATAGGTTTTTCTTTAATTTTAACATTTATGTACATATTAGACGTATACCTTTTTAATACCAAAGCACCTTGTACCAAATCTAGTTATGTTTTAGAATCATGTGATTTTTATATTGCTTAATTCTAATCCGTCAAAATCAGAAATTATACAAAAATTCATTTGGACAGCTTGTGTTTCAGTGTATTCTGTACTGAACAGAAAGCGACGACTATTTATATTGAACATAAAGATAAATATAACTATACTCGTATAAATGTGCACAAAATAAAAATGCTACAACTTAATTTTATAATTGTAGAAAACAACAAATTATTTAAAAAATAACATTAGTTATTGTTATTTTAAATATTTATATTATAATTTTAAAATAACGAATTCTATATTAAAACATATATTGTATGGGTACATAGCTTTGGGTCATACTTTTATAATATTATGATCAGGGTGGCCACTCCATTCAGCCCAAAAAATTCAAGTACATTTTTATCTATGTATAGGTACCTATATATCTCCAAATGCTCTATAACACACTTTTAAGACATTAAACAGAAACTGATCTATTTAATATGTACCTAAGATAATAATTATATAAAACAGATAGTCTAATTTGTAGATTCAACATAATATTGATTATAAAAACACAACATGGACTATTTAAACGGACACTGTACAATATCTCGAATGCTTGCTATAGGCTGAGCCGTACGTGAATACTGCCATACAACTAAGAAGGAGAACCAGATCCTGCCAGTAGGGACATTTTCCTTTGCCAAAGGACCCTTTCTGGGGTAAGGTGCTATCTCTCTTCATAGTTGCGGTTGTAGTTTAACGTCATACCCAGGACAACTGCATATAATGTGCGGATAAAACTAAATAGTGTATATGAATATAGAGTTGGTGGATAAAATAAGTATAATATCGTGCGTAACGTGAACATTTTTTACATTTTAACATTCGAGTACATTAGTGAAATTCAAGTACACATGGGCACCCTGAATGATAATTACTGAATAACAGCTACACATACCTGAAAACTAGCAGTCATTAAATCGGAAGAATAACTGAATAAATCTTATCTTGTGCAAATGAATAAATGAATATGCAAAAATATGGAAGTTTTGTAATGACAACAAAAAGAGAGTAATAAGGAATCATTTAACATGAAGACAATTATTTATTTTCTTATTATTTATAAAATTATTTACAACACAATTTACAAATGTTTAATGAAATATTAAGATATAATAAAGTAAGGTTGAATATATTTAAATATTAAAAAAATAAATAGTATTAAAACAACTATATCGTATTAAAAATAAATAAATTTAACATTATATATTAATTTTACATTATGATGTAACATAAGATAATTGATAACTAAAAAATATTTTAAATGAATTTAAAATTATTTCAAAATAACACAGAAGAATTGCATATACATTTACTAGCGAAATAGCATACAAAGTAACACAAGAACATGACAATTTACTAATGCATTCAGATGTCAACTTTTATGTCTTGTGAATTATTATAAAAAAAAAATTCTAATATATTTCAGAACAATTACAAACTAAATAAATATCAATAAAGAAGGACAAAACATAATTTAAATCAAAATCGAAAAAATGTACAACCATATATAAAGAAGAGAATTTTTGTTATACATATTCCTAATTTAGCACAAGGTGTCAATCAATTAACTTGAAGTATTTACGGAAGAAACATTATTCAATTGCGTGATTCATTATGTTCCTAGAGTATATTGGAAATTTTTCTAAAAACATCATTGATTTTGTATCTGTAACAATTTTCGATATTCTTCCATTTGACGGTGTGTTGTTGGGATTAATAATGCTCAGCCACATCCAATTCTAACATGCTTTCGCTGAGGAATTGTGCAAAACTCTTGCTATTAATTCCATTCTTAATATGCAAGAATCACTCAAAGCTTGTTTGAAAACATTATGATATAGGTCCATCCGCTGATTTGGTTTTATGCAATGCGCAGAAAAGAGATATGACATTTAAGATAATTATTTTTGTTTTGAAGTATGCTTTAAGGAATATAATTATGACAACATTAAATGCTTTGTTAATTTATATTCTATAACTTTAGCTTTGTCTATTTTTTAAAAATATTATAAGCAACGTTTTTATCTTTCGAGAAAAATTAACTGACTCAATTGTGTTGTAAATATCTGTACATATAACATTATGCTACTATCAGTAAAATATTGGTTTATATATACATATTATATATATTCGTATGTAATTATTATAATTATATATAATAAAATAAAAAACTACACCAATACTTATAATACACAGTCGACTTTTGAAAAAGATGATGAAATATATCTTACTATTTATTTATAAAATAACTATAAACTATTTTAATTGCAGAAAAATATTACTATATTAATATTTGAAATCACATGTTTGGCAATCATTGCAGTTTAAATTATGAACAAATTATTGTAAAACATGTTATTATTTCTCAATTTAGTGGGTACATAAGCTTCGAATAATTAAAAGTAAATATGAAAAATCTGAATTTGAGATTAAAATAAAATGCACAATTTAATTAATTATGTGAACCATTGGTTAGACAGATTAAAAATTGTGTCCAATTAAAAAAAGTGTTCAGCATAAATATATAGAAATAATTTTAACATTTCCCCGTACACACAATAAACCATACTTTGGTTTAAAACCTCAAACAGTCGATTATGAGGTTCTAGCTACAACACTACTGACCTCACTACTAATTAAAGACAATACATTTTTGCGAGTAGTATGATACATAGTGACTTCATATTCGACAAACGGATGTGCTAAACCAAAATGTTACTTTCCAATTATCTGTTTTCTTAAATAAGTATAACATTTAAGCATAATCTATTTAATTTTTGATAAGTGTATTTATTTTATATTTATAATCCATAAGCAATACTCTACATATTTTTACAACAGATTTAATGTTATTTTAATAGTGTGCTTTATCATTAAATATTTAATTGCGATATAATAATATATAATTATACTTATACATGTTTAATGTCTAATAGCAGATATGAATTTGTCTTTTTAAATGATATAATTATTTATCGACACTAAATCTATATAGCAAAGCCTATTATCAAATTTTAAATGCATTTAACTCGCAGAATTATTTATAAAGCTTTGTTTTTTAATATCCAATTATTTTAATCCAATTTATCCAACCTATTGAAAGAGGGAGCTATTAAATTAATTGCAGTTGGTTGCCTTGGCTGTCAGGTCTGTTGAGTCTGTATGATTTAAGAGAGACATCAGCCAAACTGGATTGCCTGGTTGATGCCCAAGGCTGTGTTGTTAAGTGTTTCTCGAGAAAAACATAACTCTTTCCCTGACCAAATATTGTCTACTGACGTGATGGTGCTTAAAAGAATAGTTCTTGTATAGAAGCAGATCAATTCATCGAGGAAATTAGTATATTGCTGATGCTACCATAACATTAATACGTAAACCAAATGGCATAAAAATAATACCAATCACCAGTAATGTAGATATCTTACGCGTGTATTTCTATATTAAATATGGCATGTTTGCATTCAAGTTATGTATTGTTTTTAACAAATTTTTTTCTTTCTTTCTGAAACAACCATTGAGAGCAGTAGCAAATTGTTTTACGAGAAATGCGATACTTTTATGAGAAATACCATTTACTGTTATACAGATAATAAATAAAATACATTTACAATTAACTCTATTAACTCAATTAACCACACAGGTAGTTGTTGTTATGTTGTCACCTAATAATATGCTTTTAACTTCTAAACATTTACAAATCAAGTCATATCAGTTTAATTTGAATAAAGTCTGATCTTAACCATACAAGCACAAAGAAGCCGGGGGGGGGGTCATATTGCCCCACCAAAGTCTGATCTTAACCATAGAAGCACAAAGAAGGCGGGGGTGGGGGTCATATTGCCCCACCAAAGTCTGATCGTTTATTACTAAGGCTTGCCAATTTCGGTACTTACATAATTACTGACGCACTTTCGATTCCATCGATTCTTGTAATATACTGGACAACTTGATTACGTAAAACAAGACTCGATATGAGCTCACATTTTAATTTTTTATCTGTTAAAATGTAATCTGCAAATGTTGTCATTGATCACTCAAATCCTTATATATTTTCTGCTAAGTAATTTGCTTGTCACTTGCTAACAACTCCTATGATGTCATTATTGATCAAAGACATAGATTTGTCCCCCCTTATATAAGGCACTATAATTAGCACATATTTGGCGCTAAATATACAGATAACTAAACGTCGGAT
Source organism: Coelogynopora nodosa (assembly GCA_034780555.1). Taxonomy (NCBI): domain Eukaryota; kingdom Metazoa; phylum Platyhelminthes; order Proseriata; family Coelogynoporidae; genus Coelogynopora; species Coelogynopora nodosa. The sequence continues at coordinate 9,285 of JAUZND010041988.1, read as the reverse complement.
TAAAAATTTAAGGACATATTTGAAATTGGTTTTAAGAACTACACTATAATGTACTAAATTGATAAAGAATATTGATCTGCATATGCTAAAAGCTGCAGGTGGGCATTTTGATATCAATTTTTCTACGTAGTTGTATATCCATTAAAAAAACCTTAATCATTTTGTCTAATATCTATATGTGTTTACTGTTAATTTGTTCAGCCGATGATACATATCATTATCGGTACATTTAGTGTAAAATCAATCGTTACTTTATAACCATTAAAATGGATGATATTAAAAATGTTATAATTCAACTAGTGGTGATTATTAAATATATAATATTCATAAATAAATAAATACCGTTTATGTAACAATTCTAGGCGTATAAACTGCAGGAAGTATACTATGTTTTAAATTAATTCCAATTCTAGATGTAGCGAACACTATATACAAATAAAGTACAATTACAAATTATGAAACGTTTAAAATGCATCAGTTTTATGACTGCTAATGTAAACGGATATTCAATGAAAAACTTAAATTTTTAATGTTCTTTCGAACCAGTTAAAATATAATTTAAAACACACACACAGTTATCACTTTTTACGACGACTAATTTTTAGGCAACAATTTCAAAACGCTGTTAATGAATATATTTACTTATAGCACGGTATTTGTATTTACAATATTTTGTGAGACGATCAGTCTACAAACAGTTAAATAACGACATTTTAGACAATTTAATTAATATGTAATTGTTGCTAATTTGACCAACAAATTTAATAAACGCTTATTATTAGGGTCACAAGAGACCGCGTTCCGGCCTGATGAACTCTATCTATCTATCTATCTATCTATTATATTGTTTTATTTTCAAAAATAAAAATTGACAATATGATTTCAATTATTGCACATTTTTTAGTTAAACATTAAAAAAGTATATTTCGTGAATAAAATTAATTTATATTCATTTATTTTAAATGACAAGAATAATATTAAATTCACATTGTTAAACAGTTATATCGAAAATTGCGTTGTATTGATTTACAATGGTATAATACATATATGTATACAAAAGTGTTCAATATAATAAAGTTCAATATATTAAAAAACGGGCTTTCCGGTTGTACAGTGTAATTTGAACTTCGCGACAGTAAATATGACATTTAATTCATTTCTGTAAATCGTTCAGCTGCGTCAAATTAATACTAAGAAGTGACACTTGCTCATACTACACACATATTCAGTATAGCTGTTATTATCTATTTCATACACATTGCACACATAAAAAACTAATCGTTTCATTTGTGTTTTAAGTTTCAATATAATTTTAGACAATTCAAAGTTTTTGTAAATATGAGGTTGGATAATGAGATTATAAATCGAGTTGTGCACAACCAAATAGTACCAACTTATAGGCTCTCTAAATTAAAAAGTTTGTCTCTGTGAATGTACATGGTGAGTTTTTCTTGTTAACTCAGATAGAAAATTCAACAAACAAAACAAATTAAATTGAGCATTGAACTTTAAAATAATATTGACTAATAAACACGACCGTATATACTTCTTGCTTTAGTATTGCGATATCGTAGTAAAATCATTAAGTTGAAATATTTAAACATTATCAAATATGAAAACAAATACTTTGATATGGAGTAGGTACATGACGATTATATTATGTCGATTTATGACAATTATATTATGATTTTGTTTATTAAGACTAATTATATTTGGCTGACGAAATTATATTTTGTGAATTCTTAATGGCGTTCTACTTTTGACATAAAAAGGCAATATATATTGAAAAGTTCATTTAATACTAAGTTATAATATTACTCATATTATAAATAGTAATAAATTAACAATTTTAATTGTCATACAATAAATCATTATATCGTAGCGTATAATTGGATTTCATTAATCTTCATATCTACATAACATATGTAAAATTATAGATACATTTACCAATCACTCTTTATATAACAAAATATTAAGCACAATTCATCCTTAGTAGAATACAATAATCGAGAGACTTTACAAAGTAACCATGTTTCATTCTACATAAGAAGGATATACTACGAAAATTCGTAATATATAAAATTTTAAAAACTTTATGTTGATTATACAAAATTGAGTATATGCATCGTATTAATAATTTTACAATATGGTGTAATACTTAATATTATATTGTTTAATTATATTATTTTAATAATGTAATTATTATAATGTTTAATTGTATTATTTTAATAATGTAATTTATTATTACATGCTTAAACATTTCTCAATATCGTATATAATATTATGTAAATTAAAATAACGATACTGGAATTATTATCAACCGTAAATTAAACTTCTCCATGAACTTTTCGCAAGAATTTTTTTTCGCACTTATTTATTATTTTAATGTTTATATTTTAATAACCCTACCTTATTATAAAAGGCTTTCTGCATTAATGAATACTGTGTTACATAATTTTCCTGTTTAGTCTTCACATTTTATTAAATATATTTTACAACAAGAGAGTTCAACGTTATCGAACCAAATATATATATGTATATTATCAAACATCCGTTTCTTCTGTTCATAAGTCTAGACTTCAAATTTTTAATGATAAATTTCTAAAATCTAGAATAATCTTTTATGATATTTGTATAAGCTGTGCACAAGCTGTTAGATATTCCTTTTAAAGATTTTTTTCTATTTTAGCGACAGCACTAAGGGATTCAACTTAAATTTCTGGTTAATGATAAATGTAGCTGCAGAAGAATGTTCGTGTCTCTTAGGGTAGTGCATATCTGTTATTAGTATATATATATTTATATATAATATATGTTATTAATATATATTAGTTAGTGTATATATGGAGATCCTTACGTAATAAAATTGAAAATTCAACCTCGTAAATACCTTATTATAACATTTTATTAACTAAGACATATGCAGCAAGGGTGTGCAATAATATACTATTTTAATATCTACATCTACGATGCAAGTCAACATTCATAGCATAATCATTTGATGTAAGGCGGTTGACTTAAAAAGCTAATCAATAATAAGAATGTATGTTCTATCTGGATATATTATAGCTGATCAATAATAAGAATGTATGTTCTATCTGGATATTTTATAACCAGAAAAATGCACCATTTGAACTTTACTATGTTGGATTATAATTAAAAAATAATAAAGTTTCCGATGTTCTTGATTTTATATAATAAAAAATAGATACAACAAGTTAATATAAACTACATTTGAATGTTGAACATAAAATAACAAGAACTATTATTTACGTTGGTTTTAGACCAGGTATAGTGAGACCAGGTAGAGTGAGACCAGGTAGAGTGAGACCAAGTAGAGTGAGACCAGGTAGGGTGAGACCAGGGAGAGTGAGACCAGGTAGGGTGAGACCAGGGAGAGTGAGACCAAGGAGGGTGAGACCAGGTAGGGTGAGACCAGGGAGGGTGAGACCAGGGAGAGTGAGACCAGGTAGGGTGAGACAAAGTAGGAATCTTTAAGGCAAATTTCTATCAAAAACGTGAGCAGCACAAGGTAATCTACAGAAGGTCCAACACAAATTTAAAGAAGATATGTTGGTAGTGTGAAAACATCATATTTGGAGTATCAATATGACTGTAAGACAGTTGCGGGTGAATATGTCTCTTCTACACTGTACAAACCAGTCATATTTGAAACTCAAGTAGAAAAGAATGTTAACAATGCTCGTAAAGAAGACAATAATGTGGTTTAAGTGCTGCAGAGCAAGTTGAAGTAAACAAAAGTGTAAACATGGATGAACGGATATGAATAAAAGTAAAATAGAAGAATTGCTAAAAAATTAAAGGAAAAGTATTGATTTTCTGTGTTATACTAGCGTTCTCCTACGGTATCGAGACGATAGTTCTGACGAAGGTTCAATAACGAAAATAACAAAACAAGTATATGAACATTTTAACAGAGAGAGTAATGTGAGGCAAAAGTACGTTGGACTGGACACGTACAGTAAATGAATGTGGCCAGAGCATCATGATGAGCTTTTATGATGCAAGAGATGGGAAATGACAACCTCGGCTAAGATGTAAGAATGAACAGAGCTGGTAAAGGATATACGATCCTTTACGCAAATGTGCAAATACCTTACGCAAATGTGACATTACATTCACCTTATCTGTACTATTGTATTATATTATATAATATATTAAATAATATTGTATATATATATTGTATATAAATATTGTATATTGTATATATAATATTGTATTATATTGAATATCTATAATATTTTAGTTAAGTTACAAAAAATAATAAGATAACATAAAACATCCATTTTTACTTAAACGGATAAAAGTGGAAAATTAATGAATAAACAAGGTTTTACTATGTGAAATATTCATTTTAGTAATAATTTAATACATATACAAATTATAAATATTTACTTATTTATAATATTTATATAAATTATAAATGTAAACTGGTACAACAATATTATCTGGTCAAACAACTGCCTGCTTTTGTTAAAGTAATGAATCTAATTACGGTTCATGTAAAACATGCACACTGTTACAGTAAAAAATTCTATAAATGTAAAGAGAATGTTGAATTGGTTGATATTAAGTGACAATTTGTTACTCACTGTTTGTTCATTGTTGTTGTACATCTATATACTCGTATATATGTATATATATATTAAGTACCTATTATTTTTATTGATATCTCAAAGTGTACTTACACAAAAACATGTTATTGATACATGGCCTACTAATAGGTAGTTGATAATGTCATCATCACAAAAAATCAAAAATGCAAACTAGTTAGTGAGTGGTCCCCATCAGATTTGAATTCTGCACATCAAATTGCATGTGATGACGCCATCAATGCAGAAAGACGACACCAAGATAGCGAGTGGCCTCCAACGAATTTGAAATCAACGCATCAAATTACATATAAATTTGTTGAAAATTTAAATAAATGTTCTGTAATAAGGTGTATTATCATTTCTATTTGTTTCAAAATTCATGACGTCATTAATCGCTTATACAGAAAAACGCTAACAAGAGAGAGAGTACGGATTTGAAATCAAAAACATCAAATTATATATAAATCTACCAAAAAAAAACTAAACATATATCCCAAAACAAGGATCTACCTCCTATGATTCGGACAATAGTTATATATTTCATGTAAATGTTGTTACAATATAATGATATAAATATAATAAAAATATATATTTTAATACGTCCTAAAAATACTCAACTGCAATAGCGCGTGACAGTTTTATGTATTTTGTCATCACATAATCTTATAAGGAGGTCCATCTGACACTTTTGAGAAATCTTGTTGAGGGATTCGTCAAACATTACTACATACTGTATTCATCAGTCTTATTCAAACTGTTTACTAACTCTTTCCCAATAAAGTTGAAAAACACATAAACAAAGCATATAAACATACTTATTCTGAGTATAAAAAATGCAATGTATACCAAAAAATCGGGTAAACAGAATTAAATCGAGTTTATTCGACTATAGGTGCGAATTTTGAGTATACGTGGACACCCTGCATATTTATGAAAAAATGCAATTTTATAATATACATTTTTTATAAAATTGTAAAATCCACAAAATAAAATCTATTTTGTCTATAGAATTGTTTAATCTATTTAGTCCATTTTTTAAATATATAATTGGTTCGATGTTGGCAAATGGCTTATGTAAGTGAAATAATGTTTTAAATATTCACAAAAAATTAAGTGCACATGATTAATAGCAAAAAAATAAACCATTTTATAGCAATGTGTAAAATTTGAAAAACAATTTTTTCTAGATTTAACAATAAATATTCTATTCATTTAAAAATTACATTTCTTTTCACATATAATAAAAAATACAATTTAATCATAATTTCATAATTTAATCATAATAAGTAATAAATTACATTGAATATTAATATATATATATATATTCTTAAAATCAATTTACAACAAATTTTTTGATTCATTATTTGTAAACAAGTATTTGTTTATTTCACAACTTCAAATATTATTATTTAATTATGCATTAAAATGTTTAAACAACGTGTAAAGTAGACAAAATTATTTCATGTAAAAAAAATATCCAGATGTGTGTAAAATTTAAAATGAGGATGAAAATTATATTTAATTCTATTTTTAAGGCTTGCTGATAATTTTCTTTGCATTTATAAATATAACAAAATATTTTCTCAAAATTTTATAACAATATTGTAAGTTTACAAACAACGTAACTTGAATAATATGACCACACTTATAAAATGTTGACTACTTTTATAAAAAAAAAATTGAATTTATTAACGTCTTATTTAAACAAATATTGTTTTTATTAAATATATTCAAATTTAATTTGCGACGGCTTAAATTCAATTAACGAATTTCTCTATCTTTACGGTATACGTATGTATATAGTTATCTAACAGAAGCCTGACAAAATCGACAAATAACTGAAATCTAATGATTTAGAACCCAAAGTAACACCAGAACAAAGCTTAGTTTGAAACATACCGGGCGCTCACTGTTCATATTGCAAACTACATATTTCGATAAGGTCGATATTTATTCCGCGTAAATAAATTAAAAAGGCAGAACGATAATTAAATTAATTAACAATATTATAAAAAGTGCTATCATTGTAAAATCTATATTGCTATGTTTGCTTGCCTATCAATATTTTACGAGAACCTCTAGAATGTTTAATTATTTTAGTACTAGCAATATAATATAATTAAAAGTGACAGTTAGAAAACAAAACGGCAACAGACGATCCAGATGTCTTACATGAAGTTGCCCTCCATTTATTGTCTGTTGGTTAAAGAAAAACAGAGTTTGTGGAGATGTCAATATTAAATATATAATGAGCGCAAGGAAGGAGGAAAGAACAAACAAAGTCAATGGAAAATAAAGCCTGCCCTAATTAATATTTGCCAATATACTGATCACACAAGCTATAGTGATGACTATAATTGCCAACACAAATATAGTGTATTTAGAATCAATGTCGGCCTTAAAGAAATAAACCAAGTAGAGATGAATAAACTAGCATGATAATAATTAGTATGATTATTCATTAATTTATATGGTATGGATAGGTGTAACCGAGGAAGATAAAACATGAATTTAAAATAACGTACAAATGTGAGGCATTAAAAATAGTCCCATGTGTCTTTCATTGTATCATTGTGTAGTGTCAACATTAATTTTTATTGAATTTTAAGAAAAAAACAAATTAATTCTGTTAATACAGATATTTAAAACTTTACATTTTATAATTAATAATATTCTGGATATGTAACGTATATCGTATCTACTAAATATTTTAATGAAGTAACAATAAGTAACAATAATTTTTATATAAAATTGTACTACAATGATATGATTTTAAAATATAAAATTAAACAACTTTAACATTAACCTTTTTATGATGTTTTAAGTTTCTATTGATAACATTCTATTATATTTCTAAACCACAATTTTACAATAAACATTGTATATTTGGAATGTTTAAGTGATACATTTTTTGTTTGGGTACACTCAAGGACTTATAATTTATATTTTAAAATCTTGACAGTTTCAAAAATATTTTTCAAATATCTATACAATAATAATTAATACATTCAATTAACAGGGCAGAACTGCAAGAGACACAAGTTTTAATGATAATCTTTTATTCTAAATTAATCTTTTAAAAATATAGACTTTTTGCATTTTAACAATTAATTTCATTGTGAACAAAATCTATTGAATGTAGTTTATTGAAATTTTCGGATGTATTTAACATTTTTATCGATATAGTTAAAATGATCCTCGTGCAAGAGGATTTATGACGTTGTCAAAATAAAAATACATTATGTAATGATTTAAAAATATGTTGTTCAATTTTGCAAAGTCTCATTTATAACATTTTCATAATAATATTAATATAATGTGTACGTACATATTATTGTTGAAATTTTACAGGAAATATATATTGTAGGAACTGAATGATAGCAAAACATAAAATCGAACACATACAACTTGACACTGTTTCATAAACATAGGTTAACTGATGACGTACCACATAGTATAATATCCTTCAGCATTTTATACAATTTTAGAAAATATATATTTATTTTTTATGTTTGAAAATTGTAGGCAATTCAAGAATTTACTTTTTAAACTACAATCGGCGAAATACAACGTGAGTATTGACTTACTCCTCTTGATGGTGAAATTGTACTACCATTAGAAAAGATAATAAACAGTAATAGTGCATAAAAGTGCGTTTGATGTTTGTTTTAAAACATACAAATACAAAATATTAGTCAATTTAGTTTATGGTGCACCAGTCGCCTGTGTTGCCACAAATAAGTTCAATCAATGAGAGACCGCATTAGCCTGCTTATTTGTAACAGTTACGTTGGTGGGGGTAGTTTTTCTTAAATTATAAAAACACTTTCTTAATAAGTGACTAATATATAAATAATGTATATTGTGCTAAAATATACCTATTTTCTTATTTTAGTACGTCATTAAAATTATTTATTTACAAAATTAATTTTTTCATATTTTATATATATATATTTTTTAAATCTTATTTTTTTCCTACTGCATTAGTGATGGTTAGTTGCTAATGAATTTATGATTTTTGTTTTGTCCATTTATAACTACCAAGAGTGATTTCATTTATTAAAACTTTCCAGTTCATATTTTAAGTTTAATTTTGAGAAAAAAAACACTAAAATGGTCGCAAAAATAAACAGGTAGTTTCAATTATTGTATTTCAACATAGTTTGGTGACCAAATGACAATGTCGATTCTGAATTTGATACTAAACAAGAAGAAGTAGAATCTATTATGAAAAGAGTCATCGTTTTAATACAACATAAGATTTTTACATATATAAATTTTCACATATGTTGTAAAATAAAATATTGTAAATAGTTTATGAAAATATGTTATTGACATTTAAGAAGCGAATACTTTTTTTTTTGATTTATATATTAGATACAGTAACAATGATTCACATTGTTTTTATACAGGTATTATAATTTATTAATTTACAAATATAGGTTTAAATTGTATTGCTAAGACCAATAGTGTTCTTTAATAAATTATACATTATTCATTAAAATTGCTATAACATAATAAATATACAGGGTGGTTATAAAGTCCCCTGCACTTTTCTATTACTACCTTTCTATGTAAAATACGAGAAATATAACACATTTATCCGAGAAATATAACATATTTATAAGACAATAATATAACACATTTATAAGACAATAAAATGTTACTC
>JAUZND010041977.1:0-20821 GCA_034780555.1 Coelogynopora nodosa | reverse complement strand
TTTCCCAACGACCGATTTTTATAGATTTTGAATATGATAAATAGACTACTATTATCTATCGAATAACGTTGAAAAAGTTTTTATTGCAATTTGTTTGATGTCAAACCATAAAGTGACTGGATTAGAGGGGGTGGGGAGGAGAAAGAGACAGCAGTTGTATCCGGCATAATTAAACGATATTTTTATAATTTATTAAATAATTGGCAACAAGAGTGAGCTAATGGGATTTCATCTGATTTTTTCATTAAAAAATATATTCAATATATGATAATTATTTTTTCTAATTCTGAATTATGTTTCATATTTATATGTTTAATTCTGTTGTTAATAATGATACAACAGTTATTTATTCAAGCTGTGAATTTTATAAAATATTTTACATAATATATATGCTTCAATAATATCCTGACAGAGATTCCCAGAGTCGTTGATCTGTTCGTTTTTATTTCAAGGTCACGGCGACCTTGAAGAAATGTTGAAGAATGTGTGAATATTTCGCCTATAATAGTCAATATTCTTTTCTGCCAATCTAAGTCTCTCGTGGGGAGTTAAATAAGGTGAATTAGGAGATTAAACCAGCTTGAACCAGGTGTTATGGCTCATCTAGTGATTGCATGTGTTTTTCATTACGTTTTTAGATCATTACAAAATGAATAAATGTAATTGAGTTAAACTTTCATTCACTTCGAATTTGCAAGCCAACTAAAAACCATATAAAAAATTTTCGTCAACAAAGCACTGAGACTTTAGAATCCTCTGCAAAGGTCGGAGGTTTACTTTAATTAAATTATTCGAAATGATTATTTCTGTATTTAGGACCAGTTAGTAAATGAATTAGTGGGTACTGTCCATCCACAAAGAATTCATAGACATATAAAAACAACTTTACATTTAATAACTCGCTTATAATGAACTAATTACAGGTATTAATAAATATATCAACTATGGACATCAAATTCCCAAACAGCGCGGCAGTGATTTTATATACCATAATTATATATATGTATAGGAGCTCATTGCAACCGGTGTCAAAAATATAACGCAGACAATTTTTCTTTCTACAGCCACAAATATACGTATCGGAAATTCGAAACAAGACCGTAAGTGATTGCATGACCGCACAAGTCCCACAGCACTGATTACATCACAAGTCCCACAGCACTGATTACATGACCGCACAAGTCCCACAGCACTGATTACATCACAAGTCCCACAGCACTGATTACATCACAAGTCCCACAGCACTGATTACATGACCGCACAATATAATTATCACATTAGCTCCGCTTTATTTTGTGCCTATATATTGTCACTTTTATTGCTACCAGATAAATGTATATATAAATGTATATTAATTCTGCAACTGTATATCTCTGTTTGAGTGTGTTACCAATATTTGATATTGAATCTATGTAAGGCGTTCTTTCATCAGAGTGGATTGCAATTGTAAAATAATTGGCTTTTCATCTTTTTGAGCCTTTAGATAAGAAAATTGGTAATCTTTAAAAAAATTATTGCTGTAGTGATTTTTGTTTAATTATTGATATATTTTAAACTAAATTTAAACACTATGTGGCATATTATTTTAATTTTAGAAGTATTAAAATGAATAATCTCGGAATTTTGAGGAGCATTTTTTTCTGTAATAATAGCATTTCATAAATTGTTGTTTATTTATTATACTGTTGTCCATTAGACCTGCACATGTTTTTTATGTTTTGGTATTCGAAGGTAGATTTCCATATATTTTGTACTTTTGACATCAAGTGAAGTGATTGATAGAGTAAATTAATTCTCCACCTTTCTGGAAGTGTGGTGCAGCTAAATGTACAAACTATCACGGGAATCTATCTTTATATATGGATACTAAATATTTTTAATTGGTTGACTTTTCCCCCATTTTTATACATTTAAATGTTTGGTTATCATATTATTCATATTATTCATATCAGTTATGTGAAATAATTATTGTATGATCACCATTTACTCATTTTTCTGTATAATTACGATGATTGTTAGTGTAAATCTTTTTTAATCTTTCCTCTCTATACTTTCGTTTCATAATTGTGGTAAATTTTCATCTCACAGTGGTTCAAACCTCTATTTTAATATTAGCCTAAAATATGATGACGGCTATACTGCTATAGTTGTAGATAGAGAGACAATAGCAATATTTGAACATGACGATATTTCACGAATCAATACATCAAATTGCAATCGTTAAATTGGATAACCTTTACGCTTTAAATATTTAGTCGAAAAATAGAAACAAATCATCCACTTAATTAAAAGATTTCATTATGAAGTTTATTAATTCATTAATATCATATTCATTATTTCAAACATTTATTATTTAATTAATCTCAATTTCTGTCCTATCTTATCAATTGAATTGTTTACATCATCCTTCAGCTGACCCCTCGATCTAACTCTCCCAGCCCATGTCGTTATACATTCTAACACTCGTCCCCGCCTTATATCCCTCATCCAGAAACGCCCACCAAAGCCGAAAACCCCGCCCCCCCCTCACCCCAAGACACCCACTCCAGAGCCGCCGAAAGTGGAGACCCCGCCACCCCCGCCACCCCCCCGGCCCAAGACCCCACTGCCCGGCTTCGTCACCCGCTTCCAGAAGGAGGCCTGGTTCCAGACTCACCTGGCAACAGCCGCTGACAACTCAGCCGAAGGTGACTTATAGTTGAGCTGCAACGCTTCCACTTGTTGTACAGTCAGCCGTGGCTTTTACGGCCGTTTTAAACAAAAGTTATACCTGAATAAATGCCACAAAATTTACGATTTACGATATTGCTTGGATTGGATTACGAAAAATAGATAGCTTGTTTTCTGTCTGCTCGTTAAACACTTAGAAAAGCTTTATTAAAAAGTTTGATACTATAGTAATATTTTAACAGTATTTAACACAATTGTGTTATACATTTTGTCACATAAGATTACATAAAAACCAAACTAAAAAGTGCTCTTTAACTGAAACTAATTTAATCACATTTTGTCTAAACTAAATATTATTCATATACCTGAAACGTTCACTCGCTACAACATATTTCAATTTACCAATTATTGTATACTAGGCTTATAGTCAATAATTTATAGCTATAGTTCATACTCACAAGCTAGCTAAACATGGGTATTATGTGTTATATATTGATTTATATTATTTATTTTAATTTTATTATTATTACCTATAATATATTCAAATTCGTATTTAATTTTGAGATAACGATTTCCATCTGGACTCTTGTCCATGCAGCCCTCCCGTCGCCGCTCACACCGAGCTCATTCTGCGCCCAAATCGCGGGCTATCTCCGGGTCTCATCGTGGCTGGACAAGATTCAGGTGGGAGGGCCGGACAGCCTCGAGCCTCCAGAGAGAGAGCGCATAAACCTTGAGACCTGTTCTGTTGTCTGTCGCTTATGAGTGATTGGGCATAATTAGTAGGCACAATCAATAAATCGATAGAAAAATTAATGACAGTATAGTTTACATGTGAAGAAATGGAATGATTCATATAACAGTCACTCAATAAAATGGAAAATAATTCACAATAATATTTATGTTTTGAATTTAATATCATTAATTGAATAAATTACTGCAGTTGCTTTTATAGAATACACTCATATAGAGTATCTTATAGTTCAATTAATTTAGATTTAACAAAACAAAAAGAGATATCATAATGCGATCATTAATTATGTTTTACAAAAGTATTAATGATAAAAATTAATAAAAATAATTTTTGTGCAAAAATAGTTGTGCTGCGAAAACATATTTTATTGTGCGTTCCAGAGGTTTACCACTATTTAAGATTATTGTTTTTCATACAGTATTCTTTATATGACACCTATTTTTAAATATTTTTAAGTAGTTTATGCTTTACTGCTTATAGTTAATGTCATGATCATGATGAAACAGATTTATCAAATATGGGGACTTTGTTTTTACCAAATACTTTTATTATTGTCTAACTCCATGGCACAGTCCCTCTATCGTTCAATATATTTTTATCACATCAATTACAGATGGCCTAATATTGTTGTAGTATTGTAGTATATTGAACTAATTAATTTAAATACTATAAGATTCTATTGTTATCGATTTAATTATAATTATTTCTTAATACAAATAAATATATATATATATTTAGATACACAAATAATGCTTGTCAACTCACTGTTCTCTTTTTAAAATTGTGACCTTCACATAAATTGTTATGTGACTATAATATTCAATTTTAGTTATATTCATTTAAACAAATCTTGTGCAGGTTATAAAGTCACCAATTTAGTCAATTATTTCCATGCAAATCTGACACAGTAATTGATCAGAAAGTCAGATTCGTAGTTTCCTGTTTTTCCACAAAAGTCGGTTTTTCCATCGCAGGGCTTCCTCCAAAGGCGTCGTGTGTATTTATCCGGGTCTAAAATTTCGTCTTTATCCTCCCCATCCTATTGATTAATGAGTGAAATTTCAACGGTTTTTGGAAAAAGGCCATTTCAAGTTGTTATCATTGCGCCCCTTTACAAGGCTCCCAAAAATTCCGATATTTTTGGATATATCAAGACGTTAAGGTGCATTCGATAACCATACTTCGGGGCCGTCAATTTCATATGGTTCAAGAGATTAAAATGTGTATTTACCGTCTTATTTAGAACAAATTTCAATTGTCCATCCATCGAATTTTAGCAATCTTTGTCTTCTCTAATAGGGGCATCATTTATTTCGACACGTGCGTACCTTTTTCAATTTCTAATATCCACTGCTTGGCGTGAGCCAGTTGCTGTTTCAATAGTCTGTATCGTCTCTTTTTCAATATTTTCCCTGAATTTCGACAAACTATAGACTTCTGGTGTCAAATCTTCTTGAATCTTCCCGGTTGCCTCAGTTTCCAATGCAGCGCAATTCTTTGAGAAAAGCCAAATATTCTACGCAGGCTTTGCTGCATATCTGTGCAACTGTTTTTTGCGTTTTCTAATTTCTCCATTGAATGACAAAGTAAGAATTTTCCATAAATATTGTTGTATCTGTCGCTCCTCACAAGACTGCTTATGACGGACGTCCCTTCGTTTAATAAATGTTATATCATTAAATATAATGCGTATTATATACTAAAAATCTATAACTACAATCATTACTACTATTTTTACTAATTACTAAATTACTACATTACTACTATTACTAATTTATTATTACACTTTACTAATTATACTTATTATTGACCATTACTTTATTAACTTTAAAAGGGCATTCGAACAACAAATACCTCACTTTATCTGAAGGAGTTAAAAATATGACGACATAGCATTATATGACATACAAAGGAAAAAGGTAAAAAAAACTAAACTTTTTAAAACCGTCTCCATTTCCAGCGGCAGTACGCCACTCTGCCCCTCTTACTAGTCAGTGTAATACATTTAGAAGAATTAATAAATAAAAAATAGATTAAATGAACGTCTATTTATGGACAAAAACTGTCGTTGTTGATATCCATGTGTTGGTCTTCAAAAGGAAGATCAATTTCATCAACATCATTGTATCACAGCAACCGCAACAACACTACCCCACCAAACGTGTCCCATCCAGGTGTGCCGCGCGATCCTCACTCTCTACCAGACCGAGAATCTGTCCAGTGTCACCGTGCAGCGGGTGAAACACGCGCTCATCTCGGTGCTGGACCAGTCGATCAATATCCAGGACCGGGAGCAGAGGAGCTTCCTGCAGACGGTGCTGAATGCACTCGCCTCGATGGGGCTCAAGGTCAGTCGGTTGGTGACGACGTTGCTGGATTCGGTTGCTGGATCTTAATCATCAAGTTATGCGTTGATTATTCTGTGTATTTATTATTTACTTCAACTGTTTACTTGTATTGGAAACTTCTTTTAAGTTAAAAAATATAATAATATTTTCCATGGTAGATGTCAATACATATTCAGGGTATATCATATGTTGCATTTATTCTGTTATGTTAAGGTTGCACGTGGATTTGGAATCTATAAATTAATTTTTTAAATTATACGATGAATTCGATTTTGTGTGGTCTATTTTTATGAAATTTGACATCAATACTTCACATTTTTTATATATCAGTTGTTATAATTTACACCAAAATAACCGGTCCTCCTCGACTCATTCCAGTACAGTATTATTGAATTGCATTCATAGGAAACACTTTTTATTAAAAAACATCAATTTAAGATTATTCAGAAGATAAAGACAATGTCCAAACTATTGCTTTTTTCCGATAAAATATCATCAAATTAGAAAATCACATTAAACAAATTTGGAGCGATTGATAGCGTCTTTTCAGTTCTGCTCATAAGACCAATGACTCCGTAGTCTCTCCCAGCCTCGCGTTAAACAGCAAATCCTCCCCTTGTATCTCCTCATGGGTCCATCCTGAACTGAAGGATCGCGAGGTGTGCACGGAGTTCCTGCTCTGGTACTTCGAGGGGGACGACGCCCTCCAGGACTACATCGACGACTCGCTCACCCTGATGGGCAAGAACGACCCCAAGGGGTTCCTCTTCCGCGAGCTCAACTCGTGGGACCTGTTGCAGGTAGACGAGGCGACTCGGCGACAGGACCTGCGCCGGGTCATCGACGACTTCCTAGGGATGTGGATCTCGCGGTTCAAGAAGCACATCCGGGAGACGGTGGAGCGGTTGAGGGGCGGAGAACAGGTGTGGAGTGGGGCGCGCTTTTGTCTCGTTCATTTGAAATTGACAGGATTTATAGTATATAGTTGGTTTATCTTTCAATGTGGGATTGCAGCCATCCGCCTCAGTTCCAACTTTTGCTTCTTGTAAATTTCAAACTCTCCTAAATTTCGATATATTGAGAAAATTAAATTTTAGTTATTAAAGCTATGGATCATTATATTCGTTATAATTTGCTATAATCAGGTTATATTTTAGGTGATAATGTAAGCGACACTGACATTTTCATAAGTTTATAATTCATGATATATTCTAATATAATATTGTATTAGCTATTCTAAACAAAAGCAAAATCATTAAAAAAATTATATCATTTCCTATCCTAGAGAAATGAATATTTTCTTTGCTGTTTGGCTTTATGTGTTATACTGAACTAGTATGAATAAAATTTAAATAACAACATGTATTAAATATAATTTTCATATAATATTTTACATAATAGTGTTGTAAATTCTATTCTACGAATAAATTAATTATAGTTGTTTATTATGGGAAGTGTCACGATTGCGCATGCTAAGATCGATTAAATACACAGCTGAGGCACCATAAGCACTAACATCATAACAGAAATGACAGGTTTATTGAATGTTTGTTAGTCCAAATACTTTTTAGAACCTGTATTTTGTACCATTTATTTTCCCAATACTGTCATTATTTGTTCATTCTACATTCTCGTATATATGATTTTGAAAGGTTATTCTTTTCCATTTCTTACTTATTCTGAAATTGTTTTATTATCAGTATTATGCCATTATTATTAACATGGAAGTGCTTACAATTAAATACATTCAACATTTTTAAAGTAAAATTTCACGTATAAATAAACAAAATTATCAAAAACTCTAGGCTGCTAACACAAAACACGTGATTATATTTACCGGCAATTTAACGGTATAGTTTTGATTGATTGGTCAATATCCTGTCCCGAATTTCATCCAATCAATGAATAGGTGAGCGGCAAGCTGGCCGGTACCACCAGTACCGCCTCGTCGTCACGAGCCACTCTGTCCAAGAACCGTCGAGCGAGCATGATCAGGAAGCAGCAACAGCAGTCCAGCGGTGAGGGGGATCAGGAGGATCTGCAACAGTTGGGCAAGATGATGACGGTCACCTTTGATACCGTGCCTGATCCGGCGATTGCCGAGACGGCCACCTATCTGGACGCTATCAACTACTTCTGCGAAATGATGCTGCAGGTTTGTTTGCGGTCGCCTGGCATCGTATATTGTTAGAACTGAGGGAGACTGTGCCACAAGAGCAAGCTTTTTCAAAATAGCTAGAATGGATCGAAATTATTTTCAGATTTAATTAAATTGATCAATTTGTTTATGTTTTACATTATGTTATATTATTTTTGATAATGTGTCAAACAACAGCAAAAGTTTTCTAGCGAAATCGATCAGATGGAAATTTAAGAAAAGCGTGAAAAATTAAGATTTATTTATTAATTTCCAGTCAATTTAATATTACCTAATTAGGTATTCAACTTTTAATAACCAAAGCTCTATATCCCCTTGAATAGAGCTTTAACAAAACTAATATGGATCCTTATTAAACAAATATGTCAATCAATATCTTTAAAATTTCTCGTGGTTGTCAGAAACCGAATTTCTCATACTTCTTCATCCACACCTCCAATTTTTCTCCACATTTTTTCTGCGCCTTCACCAACTTTGTCCACAAATTCTCCACAAATTCTCCACATGTTCTCCACACATTCTTCACACATTCTCCACACATTCTCTACACGTTCTCCACACATTCCCCACACATTCTCCACACATTTTTCACACATTATCCACACATTATCCACAAATTCTCCACATGTTCTCCACACATTCTCCACACATTCTCCACACATTCTCCACACATTCTCCACACATTATCCACACATTATCCACACATTCTCCACACATTATCCACAAATTCTCCACATGTTCTCCACACGTTCTCCACACATTCTCTACACGTTCTCCACACATTCCCCACACATTCTCCACACATTTTCCACACATTCTCCACACATTATCCACACATTCTCCAAACATTCTCCACACATTCTTCACACATTCTCCTCACATTCTCCACACATTCTTCACATATTCTCCACATATTCTCCACATATTCTCCACATATTCTCCACACTTTCTCCACACATTCTTCACATATTCTTTACATATTCTCCACACATTCTCCAAACATTCTCCACATATTCTCCACACATTCTCCACACATTCTCCACATATTCTCCACATATTATCTACACATTCTCCACACATTCTCCACACATTCTTCACACATTCTCCACACATTCTCCACACATTCTCCACACATTCTCCACATATTCTCCACATATTCTCCACACATTATCCACACATTCTCCACACATTATCCACACATTCTCCACACATTCTCCACACATTATCCACACATTATCCACACATTCTCCACACGTTCTCCACACATTTTTCTTATTATTGCACGCACCCCCAACACACACTTACAGGAGCGGCTGAACAAGATGCGAAACAAGCCGAAAAAGACGCCCACTCCGGAGGGCCCAAAGAACACGGTGCTCGTGCTGCCAGAGATGGAGACGGAGCATCGCTGTCTGGTGCGGCTGGGCGAATCGCACACGGATGCGGCCCGCAAGAGGAGGGAAACCTCGGTGAGCAAGATTGTAGTTGCTTGGTTCTGTTTAGTGGTCTTTGCTTTGTTCGTTGTCAGTGTTGTTTAACATTGTTGAACATTCAGTTGGTATCAGTTCCTGTTGTATAGTTTTTTCATATACTACAATCGTTTCTTAATGAGAATCCGTGAAACAGTAGAGGCCGGAATACTATCAATATCATTTGACATTATGAAATTCTGAAATGATGGCAATATTTTTATTCAAATATGTATTATCCATATTATATTTGTTTCAATACTATTTATATTTATGCATGTTTGTTTTTCTTTTATGACAATTCCTAATTTTGCCAATTTAAGGATTTGAATTGTCATAATATTTAAATTAATTTAAGTCCATCTTCACCGAATCAAATTGACAAAATGTGAAACTTTCAGGAATGGATCAATATTAAAAATCAATATTATGCAGGTTCTATGTTATACTATGAAAATTCAACTGTAGAAATATTCTTGCTATCTTGAGATCTGATTCTGCGGTACATTTCTTCACTTCTATTCACAATTTAACACAATTATGTGTTTCAATATCTTCAGAGCGCCTACGATCACCTGGTGAGTCATGACTACTCACAGCCAGCCTCGATGCAGCCACTGCGCAGCTATCAACAGGCCGTTGGTGGCGGATTCTCGCCCTTCATCCACCTCCCGATGAAGCCCTGCCTGCTCAACCCCTTCCCCAACCCGTTGGACATCCTGGAGTGGGAGGCCTGTCAACCTGTTATGGTCACACTCAAGTGCTCTCAGCGATTCTTTGTCCCGGCTCTGTCCTGTCCGCCAGAGCGCTTCTGAGATGGTGTATTTCTTGTTTTCTCTTTAAATAGAGTTGACTTTCGACCTACTACTCTTTACTTTAGCAGTAGTATATAGCTTTTATAAAGAGTTTAATTCTTATAGTAATAATAGTTGTGTCTGTCCCCGTTTAATAATAAACATAAATTGGAAGGTGGTCAAAAGACTCATATTATTATTGGTACTGTCAATTCAAAGTGGCTCACATTAAATGTATGTAAGTAGCAAATCTGTTGTACACTTTGCAGTATAAGAATACTTTCTCATAACTAAATATTTAAGTAGAGTGGTTAACATCTCTGACTTCAATCCTGAAGGTATTCAATTCAATTCTCGGTACTTGTTCATGGATTTTGTAAATTGATGGCCCTGCTACATTCAATTTATCCCATTGCTTTTTTTAGCGGTTCAATTAGTGTTTTATATAATTTTTCATATCGATGTGTTATGACAACCTAACGTTTTAAGTTACTCCAAACTAAATGTAATTATTATTATTTAATATGACTGTTATTTTCTCCAAGAACAAAATCGTGCTAAGTATGTGCTACCCACACAATCTTACTCAGATTTTCAATTGGTTTATTGCAAAAATATATAATTTTAGTTAAACTACTGAGCAGTGTATCATGCAGTAATACAATGTTTCTATTAAGATATTTATTACTTATTTTTTATTTAATCCATGCAGATTTAATAGAACATATTATGAACTTTTTTGTATTATTGTATTTTGTGAATGACTTATTTATTTCTATCTACCTATTCTATGCTACATAAATGTACCAGATTAAGTATCTTGTGATGTATTTTTAGAAATGAGAAATGATCATGTTTTCTGTTTTGTCATGTGTTTGTTTCGTTTATCATCCCACTTCCTACATTGTACATATTATATTACTTTCATTATTTTTTGAGTTCTTATGTCAATTTTAAGGTGGCGAACTTAGCGTGGTATCTTGCTGTGAAAAATGTTAATGTTGAATGTTTACACGATTTATAAATATTACTTTTTTATTTTGAGGCACGCTTTTTGTTTGTTTTGCAGTTTAATAAATACATTCAAGGCAACTAGGTGAATCGTTTTTCAGTAATTAATGGACTGACAAATACACAATATGTTGTAAACTTCATTGTTGAAATTAAAAGAATATTTGAATTTGGTGTTTGTACATGGAAATGGTATCAATCAAAAATATATTTTTATGAAAGCGTCATATTTTGAATATGTACAAAACATATATATATATACGAAAATATATATACAAAATAATTTTCCAAAATTCGTGAAATAAATTTCCATACTTCTTTTTTAAGCGTTAGCAATAAGTGGACACTTCTCCCACTCTCTCTCTCTCTATCTCTCTCTCTCTCTCTTTCATTGCTTTACAAAAAGTATTTTTCACAAAAATTTTAATATTTTTTTAGTAACAATTTTCAATGATACTATATTATCAATTTAGATATTTGATTATAACAAAGCAAAGTTTCTATTCAATAGTTAAATGAAGACAATAGAAAAGTAATACTGTATCTAATAACAGTTTTCTTGCAAAACAAAAAAACAAGGCATATCTCGTTCTTTTTTAAGAAGACTGAAACGGGAAGCACTACCTAAAATGGGAATTTTAATTGCAACAGAGTAGGAGTTAGGACTTTTTAAATGTCGTCGCCCTTATTGTACTTATTGTTCACATGGTATATTTGATAATAAGTTTAAAGACAAAAATCAGACTGATGACCGGACAATGAAAAGACTATCTATCAGGAGATTCAACAGGCTGTATTTATATTAATTATTGTAACTATTGTGAACCTACATGTATATTATGTGGGTGAAACGAACTATAAAGATAAATATGTTCAAAACTTAGCTCATAACTAACCCGTTTTGTAAGATTTCAAAGGCAGAGTTAAAAGTGGTCTCTATGATTTTTTTAAAATATTTATCAAATTTTTCATTATAAATGTTTATCCTGAAATCAATTTAATTTTTTGAATTCTGTAACGATACGATCATACAATAATAGGCTATAGCTTATTATGATACATGTTAATAAAGGATGAATGTGTTGTCTAGACACTGAGATAAAATGAAATAATTCAGTGTAATGGATGTTTCTGTTAATTGTATACATTTTATATGTAATTTGCTATTGATGGTTATATATAATACTGAAATCAGTTTAATCTTTTGCATCCTGGAACAAATATGGAATACTGGTTTTTACTTTGCTCTAGAATGAGGATGTAAACCTTTTGTGTTGTGTGCGTTTGTTATCAAAATCGTAACATAGTTGAATATACGTACGTATAGTTGTATAGTTGAATATAGCCGATATATTTATACATACCTACAGTTACATATTACATTGCGGCAGTTATTATCATTAAAGTTGTGAGGTTACAGGTCACTTATTGTGGTGTTGCCTATATTCGCATAGCATACAATTATGGAGATGTTTTTTATTTCTTTGAACACTTTCGATAATAGTGATTTTAGCTATAGATCCTGGATAGCTGCATTTTGTATTTTATTAAATT
Organism: Coelogynopora nodosa; assembly: GCA_034780555.1. Lineage (NCBI taxonomy): Eukaryota > Metazoa > Platyhelminthes > Proseriata > Coelogynoporidae > Coelogynopora > Coelogynopora nodosa. Next base: position 8,063 of record JAUZND010041977.1, on the reverse strand, counting down.
GTTTGATTCCCTTTTCTCGAATTAGTGAAAGTTGTATAAATGTGTTGCTCCTTTTTTGAAAAGGCACATTTTATTTATATATCAAATGCACATGCTGATAAATATACTAATTCCAGTTAAATGCTATGCTATTTTAAACATTCATTAAAATTATCCTTTTATGAATACAATTAATATATGTCTATCAATTTGTAGCCAATCAATCAATAGCCAATAACCGAAGGTAGTCAATAATGAACAAATAACCATTTTGTAAAATAAATCATGAAACAATTTGTACAATTAATTCGTTTTCATACATATAGCAACCAATTACAAATATGAATCCTTAAACAGATTAAGTTCGCGCTTAACACACTACCTCCCACCGTAACCAAGACTATAACGGTGTTCACAAGATCAAATTGTTGATAATTGATACTAATAACCACAATAGTTTTAATAATAAATATAATAAAAATTAAACCATTTTGTTTCATAATGATGGTAAATATTTGCAAGGTTAAGTAAATAATGTTTTGACAATTTATGAACATTTATGGCTGTTATAGTAGCCGTTATGTACGGTAGAGATGTGAATATTTACGTAAAGGTTATATATAGTATAACTATATATATTTATATATATATATATAGTTCCCCTTTCTTTTGATTTATATTTAATTATTTCTGATTTATTTTCTTTCTATCTGGTGAGATGATTTTGCCTGATGGTTCCAATCAATTCTATAGGTGGTATTGAAAAAATTCATTTATATTATAATATAATATTATCCATACTTTACCACTTTACTGTTCATATTAAAAAAACTATTTTGTCGTTTGCATAGAGGTCATTTTAGTCAATTGTTTTTACCCTGATTTCGACACAACCATTGACCAAAAAAGTCGGATGCATTATAGTTTGCTGAATTTTCAATGATTTCTCTTCGTGGATAAACATTTTTCAGGTCATAAACGTCAGTCTTTTAATACCGGGGCTTCCTCCAAAGCCGTCGTATGTAATCGTCCGTGTATAAATTTTTGGTTATATTTTCTTTTGGGAAAAGTTCATTTTAAGTTGTTGTCATTGCAGCCCTTTACGGGACTCTCAAAAATTCTGATATTTTTTAATATTTTAAGTCTTAGTTGCAATCGATAACCATGTTGTAAATAAAATATCGGACTGTCAAATTGAAATGATTCATATGATCGTCTTTGGAATACAGCATCAAGATGAGAAAACCCATTTATTTTCCATAAATAAAATGTTGGATACTTATTTCTTCTTAGAAAATGTGCACCATTTTGCATTGCGTCAAAATGAAATCCAGTACTATCTTCCGAAATGTAATTATTATCTAGTTGAATGAATTCTGTTAATTCTGGATCAGAAATTTCTTTTACCGAGTCAACATTTTCTCTAACATTTCCATAATCTGCCTTCGAATCTTTTGTAGCAGGTGCTAGAGTTTGACAGTATGCTCCTAAAGATCTTCAAACATCTTCTCCAAATGCTCTAATAACCATTTCTGGAACTTCATTGTCCTCATCTTCCGAATATTCTGTATCGTTTTCTTGTGATCAAATTTTCGATTCTAGAGATATATGCAACTTCTTCATTTATAGCTCGAATACTTGTTTTTGGAGTGTTGCTACCTGTATTTTTTATAATCTCCTGCATCATGTTCTAATGTTACAATATTTGCATCTTCTTCTGTAGCTCGAATACCTGTTCTTGGATCTTCAATACCCACTTCTAAAGCTCTAGTGTCCATTTCGGTAAGTAGTTGAATCTTCATGTTAAGAGTTTCATTATTCGCTTCTGAAAATGTCAAATCTGAATTTGCAACACATATTTTCAATTTTCCGAGAGTCAAAATAGTCTGTCTCATTTTCTTTTCAATATTCTCTCGGAGAAAGAGGGGAGGCGGGTTCAAATTGAAATTCCACCTCACCCTGAAAAAACTGCTGGGCATGTTTGTGGTCATAAAAGCAGATATTTTAATTTCCTAGTATACTGTGAGATGATGGTTTGCTAATTAGGTGTGGGTGATTGGAAGTTTGTAAGCTCATGGTTAAAGGCCGTATGTAATTTTTGTTGTTGTTGTAGTTGTTGTGATTGGATTTAGTTTTTTAAAAGTTATGGATATGTTGGAATAAGATTGTGGTTGTTTCAAAACCAAAAAAAGTAGTATGACAATGTGGACTTATCACCCCCCACCCCCCGCCTCAAATTATTATTTTGATTTCTATGACTTCCTGTGACGATTCCAACAAGAAAAAAGTCATTTCCGAGTAAATAAATGCCTCTGAGTAATAAATAATTGGAGATAAGGTATTGATGCTTCCAATTATTACCATGAACGGCCGTATTTGGGCGTTGTCGTCTACGCTTTCAATTTCACTCAACCTATTATCGTGTCTAATTTGAGAAGTAAATAAATAACTATATTAACTCTATAACTCTATAAGTATATAAATAATTCTATAATTTACATAATCGTTTCATAAATAAATACGTTACTTACCATGGCGGATCTTATAAAATATAGTTAATAATTTCAAATTCCTTTTCCAACGTAGTCCAAGGCCTTACAAGTGAAACTAAATAGGTTTTTGTGTCTATATATTCAATGATAATGCTCCGATTAAAAAAACTTTTCGATGCGTGGTATAAGTAAGTGAATATAACAAATCTTATGGACATTAAGATATCCAAAGTAGCAGAATATTTCAGAAAACCTCCTTGTAATTAAGCCTATAGTAATAAACGTATATGATCGAACGCTCTGATTTACACACTACAATTTACTACCTTATTTGACAATTCAATTAACTAAATAGAAATTAAATTTAGGAGTTAAACTTTCAGATATTGCAGCGAATGGCGGTCTTGTTTGGCCGTTGACGTATTTTGTTTTATTTTAATTGTTTATTTTGTTTTACTAAAGTGAAACGTATCTGTAGTGTGGAAAAAACACAAAAGTTAAACAGAAATGCATCATTGTATATATTTTGAGATTAACATTTACTTAATAATATCGTTTATATTATGGAAGAATTTGATCATTAAATTGATCAAAATCATCACCACCATCATCACTAAGTGAGTTATTAATTGAGTCCAAAGCATAACGCACTTTGTTTTCAAAAATATATCAAAATCGTTTGATAATCTCGCTGACCATTGCTTTTTTAATTTGTCATATAATTGAACTGTTCAATACATTTCATCATTTTGTTTTGAACTTTGTGCTTCAAATCTTTCAATGTCAATTTCTTAGGTAGGTTTTTCTGTATTTTCTCCAGAATTATAGTAAAAAGTGTAGATTCTTCTACTTTCGCATCGTCCTCTGACTGTATTAATTCCTTGTCTGTCACTAAAAGATTTTAATTTGTTTTCTTATTCGTTATTTTGTTTTGTTTGACATTCGTGCAATATGGCAATTTTGGGAATTTCGAAATAAGATCTGTTTATAATTTATCTATTTAAAATGTCGTTTTATATTATATTATATGTTTGATTATATTATATCATATATTTTACGACGTTTTGGAAACATATTAGCCCATTTTTATTGTGTCAGAACAGGTTTGAGCTCACCCTTGGACTCTCCCGTTCCTGGCTAGCAACTATGCTAGTCGAGAGTTAGCGACCCTGAATGGGTTCGTTTGGCCTGAAATTATCCTGTAATAGAAAATTATGTACACCACTCGATTATCAGTTACTAAACACGTTGGTCTGCACGAATAAATAATAATATACAACATTTTATGAACTTCTTATTTATTCCAGATTAAACATATGCGTGTATTTTCACAAAAATTTTATTTAATTTAATGTTTGCGTGTATTATAGGTGTTAAATATATGTATGGCGGAGTATTTCATTTGGCGGTATGTGGTTTTGTGGTTGGTATAGCACGTTGATGTATTGTGTGAAAGTGGGTCAGTGATTCTTTTTCATAGTTTGTTTAGTTACATTTACTTGAGTTTTTGTTTTTATGTGTGATGGAGTTGTTGTTGAGAGGAGGATGCAAGCCAGAGCGCTTCTTGACTTTAAGCGTACTTTTACCCGATCAATAGAAAGTAGTTTTTATAAAGAGTTTTAATACTTATAATAATAATAACTGTGTCTGTTCAAACTAAATAATCCAACATAAAGGGAAAGTTAACTTAGACTCGTATTACCATTTGTACTGTCATTTCAAGGTGGTGTACATTAAATGTATGTATCCTATGTAGCAATTCAGATGCATACATTTTATTTTAACAATACCTTCTCATGACTAAATATTTAAGTCAAGAGGTGGATGAGTGGTTAACACGTCTGCCTTTGTTCATGAAGGTAGCTTATTCGATTCTCGGAACGTTCTCCTGGCTTTTTCAAATCTATAATAGCTCTGCTTCATTAAATTTGAAAATTTTATGCTAAATTTACGATTTTTATTGTTCAATTAGTTTATTGTAAAAAAAATTAAAACATTTAGTATGCTACTGAATATTTTATCAGTAACACAATATTTGTAATAATAAATGTTATACTCATTTTTTTATTATTCCACACAGATTGAATAGAAAAATATTATGGATCTTTTTTGTATTATTGTATTTTGGGAATGATTTATATATTTCTAAATAGCTATTCTATAATGCAATAGTGTTCAATATTACGTATCTTGTGTTGTCTTTTTAGAAATATTAAATGATCATGTTCTCTGTTTTTCCTACATTGTACACATTATATTACTTTGATAATGTTTGAGTTCTTCTGTTGAATCAAAGACGGAGTTTTTGTTAATAATTTATATGCTGAATAATTATGGTAAACACAGTATTATTGATAATTATAGTAAACACTGTATTATTGATAATTATAGTAAACTCTGTATTATTGATAATTATAGTAAACTCTGTATTATTGATAATTATAGTAAACACAGTATTATTGATAATTATAGTAAACACAGTATTATTGATAATTATGGTAAACACTGTATTCTTGATAATTATAGTAAACTCTGTATTATTGATAATTATAGTAAACACAGTATTATTGATAATTATAGTAAACACTGTATTATAATATTGTTTATAAAATGATTACCATCATTAAATTATATAGCATATTAAAATTTATAAATGTAATACTACAAAGTTTAAAGTTTTAATAATACCTTTTAGTTATAACGAGGATATCTTTAAATCAATAATAGTTATTTATGTTACATCAAAATTATTTTTAAGAATGCAGGAAAATAATTCATTTTACTGAAACAATAACAGTTTAAAAAAAAATTAAGTCGATATTTGATTAACAAAATCTGACTTGCAATCGAGGAGTGCTATGTTCTGGACTCACATTATGTACTTATGTTTTTGAAATATATTTATTTATTATACATTAAAATATAGTGCTATACCCTTCGTCTATTTTGACAAAAAATATTGAATAGTGTAAATATGAATAATTTGCTATTTTAAAACTAAGTGAAATTTTCTTGTAACATTAATATATTTTTAAAGTATTACATTGCAATTTTATTAAATAATAATATAAATGAACTAATCTGATCAGTATTGTTAGAGTACAAAACGTGTACATATATAATATATATGTAGGTATACAATAATTGTCCAGAAGCTGTAAAATAGATCCTCAAACTTATTTTTTAGAAGTTTACAATAAGAATATTCTCCTCCAAAATGTTAAAATAAACTTTGAAATCACACTCTTCCACTTTTTTTTATTCCCTTCTCTCTCTCTCTCTCTCTCTCTCTCTCTCGATCTTTCTGGCTGTCTATAGTTAATCGTTTGGATCATTAACGTAACTCAATCGAACCTGCAGAGCCTAGAAGAGTATTATAGAGATGAGCACTGTTTAGAGTTGGGAAAAAATCGGATGAGCAGCTGTTGGTAAAAAAAACTTCACGTTCGACTATAATGTATATAGGCGCACGGCTGTCTTTAAAACAACACGCATGGCGTTCCCCACTTTTCACCGCCACTTTAAATCGCGATTTCCCCTTTGAGTTCAAGTTTGTCTTTTCGATCGACATGTCTGTGTAGCAGTCCCGGAAGCGATCAGTAATTATCTGTCTTTCTAGTGGTTGAAAGCTGAGGCAAACTTCCCTGTCATTGCAGTTTTCACTGCCTTGGCTTTCTATAGTCTATTTTCATATAATTCCTACCCACTTGTTAGGATGAGCAACGGGGACTGGTGTTATATATTTTTGCTAAACTGGTGACCGAGATAGGACAGAATATAATTAATTGATTTCGCATAGTATACGTTATTTTTGTTGGACTTTTAAGAAAAGTATAATTGAAATTGTGCAACTAGAAAAATCTCATTGGTTATATAGAGTTTATTCATAGTTTGCACAATATTATTTTAACCATTTGTATATTATAGGCTAAATGGAATTGAAAAACTTGAATTAAACTTTGCCCTTATAATGAAAACAATTAAGTACTTCCCCTTATCACAGCAAAATACTTGTACCATGTGCACAAATCCAATTGCATCATTTAATAATGAACATTTTTCTTGTTCTTTCGATTCTGGGTATAATTATCGATTTTTCACTATGCGTTTAATCTGCTTCATCTTTAATTACTCTAACGAGGTATTCGCAGCTTGTAGTATATTGGTAGTAGTATATTACACATACATATATCTATAATTTAAACAGCCATGACTAATATTACAGATGATGTTATATAAGAATTTAACTAAAAACTCTAAATATGGTCCAGTTTGACAAGTGAATAATTGATACATATTACTAGATAGTAATGCATGCATTCAAAATTATCTTTCATATATGTACCATAGATCGTTCAGCTTTGTTCTTTTTACTTGAATAGTCGTATTCGTGCGCTCTTATCTTCACTCGTCAATTCTCTGTAAATTAACTCACATTCATTTTAATTTCCACCCCGCCTCGGGTGTGGTTGTGTGGTGCCCAGCCTTCGAATTTTTTTAGAGGTTCATGGAAACGAAGTTTTTCTTTATTTCGTCTTATTAAGCGACTAGTTTCGTTCCATATTGTCCTCATTTTTTCCGATTAGTCATATAAGTGAATCTTCATCAAATTATCATAAGATTATATTATTATGTGTTTTTCAATAACTTCAATGGTCCATCATTTGTTTAATTTATAAACATATTATATATTTTTGTAAATTTTAGACATGTTTTGTCCTGTTTACGTTATTCAGAATTTCATTTCGTGATACTATTTGGTCATATAAAATGTACGTTTCTTTGAAAAAATTACGCAGTTTCGCGTAAAAAATAATTATTGAACATCTTTTTGTTCAATGGGATATTTATTTCAATTTTAGATTGTTACTTGCAGTTTCCATTTCTATCTACATTGTCTTAAATATTTACGTTTGGTCATAAATGAATTTTTCTCTAACAATCATGCAATTACATTTTTGCCTGTTTTTTCAAATAAATGTGATGGTCGGCTGATTGATCCATTTACAATATATGTTCTACTATATGCCATGAACCAGAGGCTCACATTTCCATACTACTATTATGAATAAATACAGATTAAAAGGTTGGTTTCATTTTATCAATATTTTCTGTATATATTCATACTGCTGTTTAAAGAATTAGCTATAAAAGAGATAAAAAAAATTGTTAATAAAATACTTCTAAATTAAAAATCATCATTTCTATACATTTCATACATTTTCAATCAAGTATTATTCCAATTGCCTCTTTCGCATGTGTTTTATTGTTTACATTTTAACATTTTCAAGCCAAAATGAGAAAAACCTCAATTTTAACTTAAAAATTAAAATAAACAGTATAATTATCCGATGCATATTTTGACAAGGCTTTATATTCATTTGTAAATTTGAACAAATTGCACTTTTTCATTACTTAAAATATTACATTTTTGTAGAAAAATTGTATTCACTATAAATGTTTGGTTTCTAAATAAAAGACTATTTTGAACAAACTATATATTTAAAAGTGTATTTATAAGTGTTTGTAACTTAAGGTGAAATGTTATCAATGGTATTTTTTACACACAAACAAGTTATATTAGAATTCCCG
>JAUZND010041966.1:0-20821 GCA_034780555.1 Coelogynopora nodosa | reverse complement strand
GCGATTCAAATTCAAACCGCGTGGATTTTCGTATGCTGCAATGTTAAATTATTATGTCGATATTAATAATTAACTTTAGTTGAATTTGAAGCAACTACAAAAAAAATTGATCATTTGAAACCTTTGACAAGTCATTTAGTAAATACTTACATTACGCTTATAATTTATTTGTCCAAAGATATTTAACAAAAATCAAAGTAACATAGAGTGAAATCGTAGTCTTCAGCTACGCTGCGGTCGAGGGGTAGAACGGTCTACTTAAAGATGTTAAAAATGCCACGATACTAGTGACTTTCAATAATAAACTCAGATCATTTTGCAATTTTAAAATATTTCTTTGTATTTCTCTGATTTTAGTTATTCATCTTATTCGATTTGTAATTAATTTTATCTATCTCATATGTGACTTATATGTGATTTTATAATATAGAATATATAAATACACCAATCAAGCACGGTAAATCTCTACGCATCTTAGGGCCTTCTTAATTTTTCACGTAAATAAGTAGTTCAAATAAGCAAAATTAAAACAATTTCTTTGGTTTTCTTCAGCCATTACATTTTTAGCTAAGATCTTAATCACCTGTTTCGATAATTCCAGGTAGGAATTTTTAATTTCTTTAGAAGAGGCATAATGATGTACATTAAGAACTTCGTAATATGACCGCTTTCCTTTGTAAACAGCGAACGATCTAAACAACATAAATGGAAGAAAATAACACCAATTAATGTGACTACAAAAAGATTATCAATATTATAAACGGTAAAACTGTACCTTGAATTTAAATAGCCGCATCTTAGAGAATGTTGATACAGTTTAAATAAATTCAGAGAGTACATACACATTCTGTAATGAAAAACGAAGTGTTAATTATTCTAATAGTAAACTGAATAACGGTTAACTTAATTGTAGATAAACTGACACAAATGTATGTAGTCAATTAATTAACATATTTTTTCAAAAATGTCAGATTAATATTATATTAGGCAATTGTAAAATATAAGAATATCCTTTTGTGGCGACTGTAGTCTATTATACGGAACACAAAAGCTTTTATAGAACATCAAATATATAAGAGAATAAATACAAAAGTTTACCAATTTAATATAAACAAAACAACAAAAATAGTCGATATGAAATAAAAAGAAAAATTCTTCCAATATAATTTGTATAATTTTACAAAATCTAATTGTAACAAAATTCTACATTAATAGAAAAATACTTACAAAATAACTGTAAACTGACCGTGCATAACTCTTACTCTAGTCACGAGAATATAAGCCATAACACAAATGCATAATGAAATAATATATATTTTCGCCAAATAACCAGAATATCTGATTAGAAAACAAATTATATCATTGAACAAGAAAATTCTACTGAGAACGAGCCGAACAAGAAAACCGCCCAAACAGAAGATAATGGAAAACAATAGACAGTACATAAAGCCAAACAGTTTTCGCTCAGGTATGAGCAGTCCCCCTTCGACGGAACCAATAAACCCCCAGCACCATCGCCGCAACCGCCATCAAGCCGCCCAGCAGCCAGCCCTTGTTGCCGGACACCTTCTGCCGGGCCACCATGGCAAGCATCGTGCTGGGGTAGTAGTTGTGCAATACACACTCGCGGAAAGAGGGTCGCGCGTCAAACTGGGCCAGATATTGGTGGAGGTTGGGCCGGAGTTGTGCCGCTACCAGGGAGTCCCCGCAACCCACCTCGACAGTGGAGGAGAGAATTGGGGTGGGAAAAAAGCGCTGCTGGAGTCCGACGAAGCGTAGGCGGGCCAGTAGGATACTCAGATCGATGTCGGCGATGGTGAGGTCGCGGCCGAAGAGGAAGCAGGCCGCCCCGTCGCTCGTGTCGGCCAGTTCTGTGGAGGGGAGGACGTGAAGGGTTCATTAGTTCATATTTAATTATTACCACAATTTGTATTAATCATAATTCGTAGTACTTTTTAAAAACAAATTCCAAGATTTTTCATCAATTATTCCATGACTTTTACAAGACCGGAATATGGAATATAGTATAGAATAATATATATATATATAATATATATAATATATATATAATAATATAATATATAGAATATAGAATATAGTATAATTAATCAAAAAATGCAATTGTAAGAAAGATACATAAATAATACAAGTAATTCAGTTCTACAGAACATTAGAATGATTTCTGCTTTAAACTAATATCCAATTTGTGCTAGATCAAAGTAAAAGTTTTGACTAGATTATTACAAGACTTTTTTGTAAAAGCGCTAAATTCCAAAACTTTTACCAAGACTATTCCAGAATTCCAAGACCACTACGAACCCTGGTTGTTATAGGTGAGAGGAGTAACTAAGGAGATTATGAATTCGAAAGCCTTACACTGATACGTATATTGATGTCTCTCGAGAATTTAATTAGGAAATCTACTAGAATATTGGGAAAGTAAAGAAACTGTTATCCAACATTTATGTTGTTGGTAATGTAATTAAATGTGTAGACGTATAAAATAAATAAGATATTAGCTAATTAATCGTAAAATATCTCGGTTACATCAAAACAATGAGGGAGAGACAGAAAACAACATTGACCAGGTTTCAGTAGAGGCCACTAACCTTCCCGCTTAAGAGAGAGATGCGCCTCCACCTTGTCTAGTATCGCCTCAATCTGGTCCAGTGCCTCCACCACCTTGGCCCTATCGAGGAGGGTCGCCTTCCGCGTCTCGAAGTGCTCCAGTTTGGTCTGATAGATGGACACAAGGTCGGGAGGCGAGGTCAACATCATCTTCTTGAGTTCTGGACCCTTGGCGAAGAAGTAGTCTTAAGAGGGAAGAGATAGACAGGCGGACATCAGGATAGGGCATCGCAACACAATATTTGGTTGATTTTTATATTAAATAATTAATTAAAATAAATTGAGATTATATTAATTTATATCCGATTTGGAAAAATTGTGCGAACATTTTTAACCAACTTACGTGATGAATATCCTAAAAAACAGAAACAATTAAATAAAATTTACTTAAAATTGGGAATGTATAGTACCTAATTTTATAGCTACTTGAAAAGAAATTATTTGTTGTGGGTTTAAACTTGAAAATATATTACAAAATTCAACTTAATTTTTTTTGGAAATGTCAGGTTTAAAAGGTCAACTATTATTAATGCAGGTATATAATATGAATAATTTAGAGGGAAACATTTTCAGCTATCCATGATGCAGATAACAATAGTTGAATAGTCATCAGTAAAATAATAACATTAATGTTGTCAAACGTTTGTAATTGGTGAACGCATAGGTACACCATGGTTGCACATGGTTCCCACGAAGAAACAAATAACTGAGAGAATATATTATATTTCAGAAACCTAAAAGAAAAAAAGAAAAACCTAAAGCAAGAAAACGCAGCACAAAACGAACAGCACAATTTAGACACGACCAATTATTTTAACCCTCTATGGTTTTGGGTTATTCCATGTCTATTCAATATATTTAAACAATATATTTTATCGTAGTTTCTTAGCTAAACAAATTCCTTAATTAATAGCTGTTAATCTGCTCATTCTGTCAATGAGATATATTATACATAGATGGAATTCGAACTTGTTATACACCCACCCCCCCCCCCCTCACATATAATTGTTATCGCCTCAACCTACTAGGCTATCTCTGTCTATATTATGATCTCACCTTGCATTTTTTTACGCAAAAAATCTGGCATTATGGTGCTCTCAGCAAGTTCCGGATAAATGTTCACGCCAAATGTGACCAGTTCAATGGGCGCCTCATGGATTAGCTTGTGCATCTTAAGAATGTCCTCACGCTGGTTGGGGGGTAGCAGGCTAATACCTGGCCGTGAGATAAACACATTTCAAAAAAAACTTTTAATCTAATGAAAAAAGTTAAATAGGAGATGTATAATGAATCCAAAAACATATAATTGAATAAGAGGAGCGTTGTATGGTCGTTTAGCCTTATACCATAGCTTTTTTAATTAGCACATAGTTAAAGTATCAGTCAGCACACATAATATGTTAAAATTTTCTGTATCTATTTTACTACATAAATGTATACGAAAACTAGTGAAAAACAAGACAGTAAATTAGCTTAAAAGACATTAAAAAAATTACCGTAAGATTCAACAATTACAATTATTCTTGTATCATCTTAATAAATATCTACACACCGTATTGTTATAAATTTTTCACATTGTTTTTAAGTGATTTTTACTTTATTTTAAACAATAATTGTCAGCTAAAACAGCTAACTGGAAATTTTAATTATTTAAAATTAAAACTTTAAATATATAGCTTAACTCATATTATACACTATAACACAAGCAGGCACCAACAAGCATACATTTAAATAATCATTTTTCAGCTTAGAGTGATAATTTGGATACCATATTCTGCTTTTCAAATAATTAATATGTTAATTAAAGTATGTATATAATAAATTCACTTAAACAAAGGGAGTATTAGATAACGATATTATTTAAAAGTATAGGGACTATACCATTGTTCGCTTTAGCGGTCACCAACACCATAATAGCTTATGATAATTTAAGTTTAAAATATAATTATATAGTCTCGAATTTTTGTCTCGTCACTACTACATATATTAATTAAAGTTCTCAAACCACAACAGCTGTCAATGCAACTATAAAATATTATTTTAATGTAAATCGAAAAACACATTAATATAAGAAACATTAGGAATTATTATGTTCTAATCAACCTGATTAGGTATATAATTTGTTTCCATTCCTCAGTTAAAACAGAATATGAACATAATATGACACAACCTCTGTACTATACAGCACCTATAGTGCAATCCAGTCTTTACAAACTAACCTGGCAGACTGTCCTCTCCGTATAGATATATCTCCGCCGAGTCTGGGATAATATTATCGCCATGTTTGATGGTAGGCACCTCCCCCCTGGGGTTGATGCGGAGATACTCGGGTTTGTAATTTTCGTGCGAAAATAACTGGACCTCTTGTTCGTAGAACTTAACCGCCTTCTCACGGAGGTACAACCTCGCCTGATGTGGGAAGTCAGAGTTGCCCAGACTGTAGATATCAAGTCTTCTAATCTACGCTCTGATAAAGTTTCCTATATTATAATATAACTGAAATCTATTAACACAAAGTGTATAATTTTGTATTCTTCATTATAATATTATGTTACCATGTACTTATTGATATACATTACTATTGGCAAGTTAATGTATTTACATCTAGTTTCAACTGATGTCGGGTAAACAAAAGACTAATATCACATTAATAAAATTTTGTAAGAAATTGTCATGAATTGTATTAAAATAATATATAACACAAATTAACATAGAACATTTATAGAAAATGAAATATATTAACCTTTAAAACGAATAATGATTATATTAGCTAATATTTACCGAAAATATAACAATTATTAAGTATGACATTTGTCCCACAATATAAAAGTATAGAACTTTGTTAAATAATAGAATTTTTAGTTTTATAGATTTCAAAGACTTCATAATATCAAAGAGAGCCAAACATGCATGCTTAAAAATAATATTTTTTAACAATACCACTTTACTCGGGTTTGTTTAAAAAATAACTCAATATATAACCAAAAATAAAATACATATTTAAATACAAAACTACTGTATAGTATTTCCAATAATTACAACATACTATTTATTGCAGTGTGCAACTTATTATATTTTTATCAGATATTAGTCACAGTGAATGAACAAAGTACATACAGATAAAAAACACTAGAACGAAAAATAACGATTTCAGCTTGTCCCCCGTCCAGTGTTGTCGTACCTATTTTATACACGCCATGATCAAAACGCAAGTACAACCAACATTGGTTTTCACTAATGTAGAATGCTATCCATAAAAATATTTTTAGTAATATATAGAAAACAAAGTAGCTACCAACCTTTTGGGAGAAGAATGAGTGTGGCGCATAATAGAGAGTAATTCCGCCACTCATCTAAGGTGAAATAAAAATATAAAAATTAGCCGAATATTTACTTATTAGCAAATTCATTGAATCTTAAAGTTTCAAACGACAGAATAATTGTTGAATTAAAAAAACTTTTCCTAATGTCAAAATAAAGTGGGTTTGCCAAGATTAACCTTTTTAATGAACTATAAAATCATGAATAAAACATAACGGTAACTGATTTAACAGACATTTTGTAAATATTATGATAAACACATAATATGTGTATATACAGGGTGTCTTAAATGTCCGGAATTACTGAAACAATTTAACTTGAAAGATTTATGCTATGAAAACCAATAAATATGAAACAATTTGTTTCGTTACTCGATTTTGAAATGTGGTTCTACATAAAATTGCAAGTCGTAAATTAGGAAATTATAAAACTAAACGAAATCGAAACGAATTGATAAAATATGTACTGTCTACTCTTAGCAATTTTTACTAATTTAATAATTTACTAAGTTTAACAAGTTGCTTACTTTTAGCAATACTGGACTGATTTTCAATCCCTAACTTTTCTTCCTATTCTTTATATGTTTAATATTGGATAAATAGGACTGGATTTCGGACGGTTTTTGTGTCAAATACATTGATTTACTATATATTTTCTTTTGTTTAAACCGGCCAGTGCTGGTCTGTCTCTCAATCTTTAAGAGACAGACATATAATATATTGCCGCAGAAATATAATTAACTGGAAATAGAATTGCTATTTAATAAATGGAGCTTTGCTATTGACCGAAAGGACGATACCAATATTCTAACAATCGAATGATGTACAGTATACTATAAAAATAAATAAACACAATTGATCAATTTTTAAATTTGGTCTAAACAGGACATTTTGGCTACATTTTGCTCGTCCGGTTTAGCAAGAGTAAACTGTAATTTCGTCTACACTTAAATATTACAGAATATTCAAAGAACTTAAGTCATGTTATTAGATTGGAGGTAACAATATGTATATGTATATTTATATAATATATATATATATCACAATATGTATATTTACTTTTATATAATATATCCACATGGAAATGACATTTCTCTTATGGCTCTAGACTTTTTGGACAAAAATATGTAGTATATACATATGTAATGTATTCAATTAATTTATTTTGATTCAACAAATCTTATATTACAATATTATCAATGATATATTTGAAATGTTATCCGGAGTGAGATAGAGCGGATAGCTTGAAATAAAAGATGCTGAAATAATTAGCATAATATATAATAAACTTATTCGTAATTTGCAACTTGAATTTTGATTAAAAGTTTTTTTTTAAATAGCGCCTGGTGCCAAATGTACAGGTTGTGCAACTTAAGACATTCATTTATTTTTATGAAAAGGGTTGTATTACTCCATGCCATCAAACCCTTTGCACCAACAAATTTTGATTAAACCTGACTGTGATCATAGTCTAAATTGTTTAATGAGCTGTCTATGCAGATATTGATAAAACCACAGTAAATTAAAAAATTAATCGAGTATGATTCAAATTGGAATGTCCGATTTTTTGTCATACAAAAAAGTCAACTTTCTTATCAATAGGAAAAAACTCAAAGAATTAACTTTTTTCAATGAGTTATAAAAATAAATAAATAAAAATCGACGGTTTGTACTCAAAGTATAATAACTTACCAATTAACTCTATAACTTAACATTATTACAAAGAATTATCGATTTATAAACAATAATTTTGAGATGAAAATATTATAACGAAACATTAATTTTCCATGAATCCTATAAAATAAGTAACTACTTTATTTTTTTCTTACGAGCGATTCAAAATAATAATATTAACAGTACAAAGTTTATAACTTTAATCATCTCATATAACTTATGATTAGCCGTTTTCCTGAAATACATATTATTTTATATAAGTCTACAGTATACACTGTTTGTGCTATCGCACTAATACAAACTAAAAATTGAAAAACATAAGAATATAAGCTTATCAAATTATAATATATAAATATTAATCACTAAATAATACTCATTTTAAACAAAAAATAAAAGTAAAAAAGATTAACCAACAAAAAAGGTAGACAAAACAAACATAACGTCCTTCAAGATGAAATAGAAAATTATAAAAGATAGGGAAAATAAAACAGTTTTGATATAATAAATATATTTTATCAAAAAAGTGTATATAAATCAATAAAGAAATTAAAATAATAAATATGATTATGACATTGTTATAATTAGACATAATAAATAGACACCGTAATTGACTCAAATTGACTAAACATGGCGCTAAAAAACAATAATAACAATAATAATACAATAATATCACTAAAAGCATACTAATGGAAATATATATATTCAATCTCAAAAATAAGGCGAGCAGTATAATATAGCATTGCAATAGTCTCACAAGACGTTATTATTTCTTTGACTTGTCTCCTCAAACATGATTAACAACACAAGTAACAAAAACCGGTCTGGACTTCATAAATGCCAGATAGGCATCAGTGAACGGCCTGCGATGCCCCCCAATGGGGAAAAAGCGTCTCTTGAGACCCAGTTGCTCCAGCCGGAACAAGAGATTACCCAAATCACAGTCTGCGATTGTTGGACTGGACCCTCCAAAGAGAAAGCCCGTATTGTGGATTTCGCCTTAAAATAATGGAGAGATACCGGTATATAATATACATTCACCGATAATAATATTATAATGTTTCTTGACTTGTCAAACAAGGCGGTGTCGTAGAATTCACAAATATATATTAAAAGTCAAAAAGAACGAGCACCGCACCCTATTATCTTCAAATTATATGTTGTTTTTTTAGAAAACATACGACTGCATACTAAAGTGTATATTGTATTATAGCAGACAAAGTATTAAAATAGGCACATATTATAATGATTGAATAAGCACAGTTCTAAGATACAGATAATTTTGTAAAATATTTCGCTAATAATGTAAAACTAGTTAAATTAAAACAAATATAGTAGACAGGGCATTAGTAGGAAAAAAAAGATAACCACATTAAACCACAATATTTTCCTGACATTAAACTTAGAACCATTTTCCAAATAACCAAAATGAAATTGTGGAACCATAGACACACAGACTTCAATATAGTAATTATACGTATAGTATTAAAACCTACCCCGACTAGAAAGCTTCAATCTCTCCTCTACAGTGTCGAGCACACCCTCCAACTTATCAAGGGAGGCCTTGAGGGGCTCGACAGTCAGTAAATTGACCCTTCTGGCGGAATGGGCGTCTAATTTCGCCCGGTAGTATGGCCGCAGATATTCCGGACAGCTTGCCATTAGTTCTTTCAAGGCATTTTCAGGGCCATCCGTTTTTACAAGAGCTATAAAGAATAAATATTGTATAAGATGTGTAAAAAATCGTTCACAATAAAATTATCAATTTACAAATTTTACACACTGCAAACTTTGTGTTTGTAATCCTTATTCATGTCTAACCCTTCGGTCACTTCAGGATGGAGAACACAACCGAAAGAAATCAATGGTATTGAAGGCTCATGAAGAATTCTGTGCATTTCCAGAATTTCGTCTCGTTGATCCGATGGAATTAGAGGCACCTCTAGATAAGATAGCAAATGTGCAAACAAAATAATGATTTATATTTCTACGTGTATTTTGTAAAAGAAAAATTAAAAAAATGCTGGTGGTTTGCAGAACTTCGTCCTACCCTGCCCAAAGGGGATATGATTTTATACATAAAATATAAGTATTTAAATATTGTACACTTAAATTTGTATTGCAAATCAGAGTAATTGGTATTATTATATAATTTTTTATTTGAAAATAAAATGAAAATAATAGCATAACCAATAGTAAAAAGTTATATTGAGCGGACACGCAATACATACAATCTATATTATAATGATTCCATATTGCATATATTATTAAGTATCTGATCATTAAAACCAGTCATAATCGGTAGGCCCTATTATGTATTTCATTTTAGTTATTACTAAAAATTATAAAAAGCCAGTTACACTTCTTTGTCATTGCACGACACAAATATTATATAAAAATGAAAATTTTCAGGTATGTAGCTCAAACTGTTAATAAATTTCGGGGAAAGGTGGATCGTTTCAATAGTATTAAGTATTTAAATACAATTGTAAACATTTCGTACAATCTTAATAAGGAATTCGAACAGTTTACCCATACTATTCTTTGAACATTATAATAATCAATTAATAAAATATGAAAATTATTTAATATTAACAACACATTTTTTTAATTAATTAATTTTAAAATCCACTAGTTAAGAAACAACAACTAATCACCTATAGTCACTAAATAACTAACACCTAGCAGTTAAGCACTGATCACCTGGAAAAGCTTCATCGAGGTAGAGATAAATAGCTGATGAATCAGACACCACTTTATCGCCATGTTTAATGACAGGGACTTGACCTTTGTGGTTGAGACGAATAAAGTCTGGCTGATTGTGCTCATATTTAGTCAAATTGACGATCACTTCCCTGAATGACAGTTTTTTCTCTAAGAGACACATTTTAGCCTGAAAATGAATTAACAATGAAACGATGATATATTTTAAGCTGGTTTAATATTGAATGGGTTTAAACAAATTATTTTGTTTAAAAGTAAGAAAGTTTAATATATTTTTAAAATATAAAGTTTCTTGTAGCAAAGAAACAAGAATTCTTTGTATTTCTCACAAGTGACCATTACTTGTCTTTATTTTTTCAAGTTTCTTGTTATTAAAAAAAAACATGATATTAAAATCAATAGGCATTAGTCGAAACCTCCTAAATTGGAAAACAAGAAATCAACGTGTTCTAAGCATTTCATTTTGAACACACTTCTACGTCTTGCAATTAGTTTTATGTATTAAATTTTACTATTTTACTATCTACCAGATGAAATATATTGTAAATCAAAATAATAACATTTTTAACTGGGTAAACCCGCACAAAATCCCGCAAAACATATAAAAAAATAACCAGAAAATATCAAAGCAACTGCCAATTATAGTAATAAAATTTTATTATAATATTAATATAATTTAGATGAAAAACAATCCATTGGAACGAACTTCAGAATAGTCAAACAAAAATAATGTGTTATTGACAAACAACAAATTTTATTTTCAAATTCCATAGGAGCGATAAATGGTATAAGTAAAATCTGTGGAATTAAAAGACATCCTACTAAATCCTAATATAACTATGGATGAACCAAATAATAAATAAGAACACATGTATTAATTGAAATGAAGGAGAGGTAACTAAACAATAGTGCTGGACATTGGACGTTCAGCTGTAGCCTATTTTTTTCTAATTTATGCCTCGAATCGATATATAACATGTTAAATTCCATTTTATAATGTATTTGCACACAAATTTTGGATTGCTTTAATCCATATTTGAATTATACCATCATATAGCAGTATATTATATCACTAGTAGTGCTACCGTAAAGTCCAGAGGTGGAACGATTTCAATTAAATATTGTATGGTGTACTCCATAATACAATATAATTCTTAAAGTTATAAGCGTTGAGAACACTTTATAGTATGCTTACAATATATTAATGTACCCACCTTTTTAGAATAATATGAGCTTGGAAAAAAATAAAGAGTTAAGTCGGTGGTCATTGCGACTGAAAAAAAAGAAAACAAATATAATTAATTTAAAAAAATGATGTGTCGATGAATTAATAATTATTGTTAACCCAATAAAAATTATCCCAACATACTATAACTATCCCAACATACTAAATTTAATGTCTTAATGTTTCGCCTGTGCTGTAGGCTATTATTAGTCAAAAGATGGTGCTAAGGATACTTTTAAAAATATTTCATATACATTCATAACAATAAAGATAATATGAAAAATGATATTTTCAATGATAATTATTTCTCTTAAACAGCTCTAGTTAGGAGAATATCAATTGATTACGTATTCAGCAGTTTAAACCAAGCTATTCAGCACTCACGGAACAAATCATATTAAATATTATTTTAGGAGATATACTTATGAGATTTTACAACTTTTACTATCTTAATGCAATTAAATTGTAATTATTAAAAAAATACCGCGTACCTTTGTTTCAAATATAAGTATAATTTTGATATGTTTTAGTTATTTGTACCAAGACAGAATATACATATTAGAAGTTAACTATACTATATTTTATGTAGAGTGGACAATTTTAATAGAGTCACAAAAAATATGCTTACAAAAAATATTTAACTAGACAAGTTGGTCTCGGTTTGACAATCGTAAGAAAATGAACAAAAAACCATACAGAATTACTAAACTAACGGAGCTTGTATAATCCATATTTAATTTTATAGTAAATTCAAAAGGGTTTTTAAAAGGTACAATTATGATACCATTAATTATAATACAAAATAGCTGTATTTACAAATATTTAGCATAAAGCTAAATTGTTCTCAAAACAAACACATGGAAAGTTGTCACAGCAGACTAGGAAAGGGGTTAAGAACAAAATTGAAACGGAAAGTATTGGAGAAATCTGTTTGGTGTGACATGGACAGACAGAAAAAGGTATGAATAGGTAATTAATGAAATCAAGCTTTAGTGGCTCATGGAATCTAGGATCGTTTAAGAAATATTTGGATATTATGGAAAATGCAATGCAAAGAAAACGGACAATGACAGAAATAAGTTAAGATTGGACGTATAAGTATAAAAAGCTATAGAGAAAAACAACAATGAATGGAGTTAAGGATATGCCCGGTCAGCCATTGAAAGAATAACAATGGAAAATATCGACTGAGAGGTGAGAAAAATTCAATTTAGCTGACAAACTGAATTTTTTTATATTATTAATATACGTTTGAAATGGAGGCTCATCTATTCAAATTCTTTAACCAAACTTTTATAAAGATTAATTCCTCAAATGGCGTCTAATAAAGTACCATGTCATTAACATTTTGGCTAACACACGTCCATACTTTTATTAAATAATCTATGTTAATTTTTAATGCAATTAAAGCTGTCCTTTTGTGAATTATGTTAATCATTGTCGTTGTGTGAATAGCTACATCTCGAATGAACAACCATGCAAATATACCCGTAAGTCTGGTAAAATTTAAAAAATGGTATTATTAAATATTTTGCAAACATCAGTAAACACACGTAATAGCGGAGAACCTATGGAGAATTAGTAAAAAGTGAGAACAAACATTTTACAAATTAAATTTATAGTATAGTATTATCAATATCATTGACAGGTCTGCTAACAATAGTTTATTTTTAATGTTAATTAGTTAAAATGATAATTTATTTAGATGAAATGAGATCAGATTCAAAATTAGATTTCATTAATTTACAGTAGTTCTATAAATATTATAATATAGAAATGTAGAAAAAACTTCAAGCAAAACAAAAAGGACAAATTACATATCCTTAACAAAGAACACAACCAAAGTATTACACCATGCATATACAAACAACAGAATTAGTTGAAGCATATTATATTATACATAACATTTAAAAGTTAAACATTTATACAAAAACAGCTTTATTTTTGCATTGTGTAAAACAAGTACGTTAGATAACAAATAATAAGAATTTCAAATATAATACATAGACAAAATAAATAAAATATACATTACAAATAATTAACAAATTTCATAAGTTAAATAAATATATCGTAAACATGGTCAACAATTTCGTTGTAAATATAATAAATTTTTAACTAAAAAATTAAAATTCTGTTAAAAAGCAAAGCCAAATAATGTTTCTTAAGGCCAAATGTATACCAAGCATGACGCGAAGTTCCGCACATAGTTGAATACATAATTTCCAATGAGCTTATTTACACTGAGCACGACACGACGCGACGAAATGCATAATTCAATGCAAATAGGCTGTAAATTATGTATAAACATAAAAATATGACACGACACGTCGTGATTGCTGACAACTGATATTAAATCTTGGCAACGCGAAGTTTTATCGCGTAGAGCGCCGTGTCAAGCTTGGCAGTGATAGGCCTTTAGTTGTAGAGTAACAAAAAGTATATACATACAACTTCCCCCGTAACAAGTATGAATTTCGATAACAGTAATGGAGGCATTTTTCATATCCAAACCAGCAGATAGGAAAGCTGAGCGGCTTATAAGAGAAGAAATAATGAAAAATGTGAACTAAAGTTGATTATAAAATCTTTGGAATGTCACGAAAATAATTCTATTAAAATATTAAGAAAATGACTATAAAAATATAGCAACAGTTACAAATAATCCCAACATGACCAAATTTATATAGTAATTCAAGATAGATAGATAATAATAAAAGGTAAAGTCTTTATAGTGGTGATGCCTATATAGTGTCGACTGGTTGCATATACTATTATCGTCTACAAAAATATGTTTACACACAGTAAAATGTACAACTAGGGTTTCCAATTTTTTACAACTACTACAGTACGATGTAGATATCATAAAAATGCTGGTTAAAATGTTGTAAGTAAAGTAAAAAGTATAGATTAACTTCGATTAAATTCACTAGCACAGGCCAGGGAGTCAGCAGCGTACGCCCACTACCAACCAGCCAGATCAAACCAGCACAACAGCGCACACTCCCGCCGCCAACAACAACGACAGCTGGAAACCTGCCGCGCTCAGGCGATGTCCCTGGCCGAGAATTCTGGCCGGCCTACCCAGCCAGTCCTTCTTGGGCGTCAGGAAGACAAAGTTACCCTGACTGTCCAGTGAGTCGTCCCCAATGGTAGGAGCAAAGTAGCTGGAGTTGTTGTTGTCCAGTCTTCTGCTCTCCGGTAGGATGCTGGAGTAGCCGAGCTCGTTGAAGGCGCGGATGTTTACCTGGTACAGAGGGAAGGGGTTCAGGAGGCGCTTGTTTCTAACAAAAATTACTATCAACTTGGAATGGATTCGGAAAGCTTACGTGTAGACTTATAATATTATATAGATTCTAAACTGTAACATTATTATGTCCGTATAATAAATTAGTTATACTATATAAGAATAAGAATGCAATATTACAATATTATTAAAAAATATATAACCCACATTGCTTATAAATAATTTCCAGTTTCTGAAATTGCCCTTATGAAATTTTATTATAACTTTTAAAAACTAATCATAAATTATGACAATTATTGTAATCGAATATTCATACGAGAAATTATTGTTTTAAACTTCCATTAAAAATTTTTTTTTAATGATAATAGCAAAGAAATAAATAAAGATATAATATAGAATACTTGACAAAATTTATAAATAACAAAAAAATAAAATTACAAAAACAACTATACAAAGTAGAACCAGACTAATTTAATTAAAAATTGTTTGTACTAATTGAGTCACGTCTGAAACAAAACACAATTCAAAATTCATGAGCTTAAAATAAATCAAAATTTGTCAATTTAAATACTAAATCTGATCAGGAAACAGTTAATTGAGAGTCCATTTAAAGTTCAAATATAGATACTATGTAGAATAAAAATTTAGCAATAGAAACTGAAAGGTTTTTCAAAATCACCTGATAGTAGGTTCCGGCATTGAGGTCGAGAATCCGATACTCGTTCATGTTGGGGTTGAAGTAGGGCGGCAGAATCTCCCTCCAAACACCTACGACATTCACCACTTTGAACCTGGCGTTGCTCTTCACTGAACGAATGAGGATGCGATAGCCGCTGATGGGGAGGCCGCCGTTCATGGGCAGTTTCCAGCGCAGGAAGTAGGTGTAGGGGTAGGTGCTCAGACGGGGAGATATCACCTGGACACGGGTCAGGTTGGACCGATCATTCATCAACAGTTCAGGAAATAATATACTGTGGTTTACCAAAAGCTGAAATTGGTCGTATGACATGACATGTCTCTCTCCTACATTGTAGCCTATAACATATGTGTTAGTTCTTTAAAACATTGTAAGTAGACCTATTTTTAATATTATGGATAATATAGATGTCTGTTTTAGATAACAATAATACTAATGTATTAATAGCTGAAACAAATTACGACTGTGTAGAAAATTACACAAAAAGGTATCAAACTTGTTCGAGTAAATGATAGAACATTTCAATTTCGCACCGACATGTTCACAAAGAGAATTTCAAAATGGCATGAAGAGCATCTTAAAAATTAAAATATTGCAATTGTAAGGTTAAAGGAGGAGGCAAACAGATGAGCCAGCGAAACAGAGCAACAGCAAACCATTGACAGCTGTGTCTGACCATCAAAGAGTGATATAACTGCCAAATTTTGAAACTTCCTCATTTATCTTTTCGAGGAGGTTGAGCGTTTACAACTTTCATAGAGTGCCGGCAAGGGAACATTGACCTTTTATGAAACTGAGAAACTGACAAGACTAACAGTGATGGCTGCTGGCGGTGATCGATCCTTTGTCCTGAAGGTGTACTGAACCGGAGTGCTCCTGCCGGGAAAGTTGCGCGAGTAGATCTGCATCCTGTAGTCGGTGGAGGCCACAAGACCGGTGAGCCGTATGTTGTAGTCCAGCGGGAACATCACCGGCCCGTACCAGGTGGAGCGCCCGCCCGTTCCACGGTACTCAATCTCAAAGTATTCAACTGGCATGCCGCCGGTGATGTTGGCCGGGATAACATGGAGCTCGATCCCGGAGGCGGTTAGCTCTACCATCCGGACCTGCGGGTGGGGTTTTATGGTTTACATATATTTACTGAATGTATGGGAAGCAGAATAGGAAACTTGATAGAAAAGTTCATATTTATTCAATTTTACACAAATATATAAACTTCGTATAATGTAATGTTCCAGATAACCATAAAATGATTAAAAGTATGGAGCGATTTATTTGTATATCACAAGCTATGTTTTATTTGCGTAATATAGTTATTTTAATCGTATTAATCTAAAATAATAATATACGTAAAATAAAAAAAACTGATGAAAAGGACAGTTTATAACACGTGCATAAAAACAAGTTTACTAAAATCTCCGTTGATTACGTCAATCATTTTTTTGTCTTATTACAAAGAGAAAAACACCCTCACTACTAAAATGTTGTTATTCTATAAAACTGGCTTAACACACACAAGTCAAACTCTACAATAAAATGACCTCTCCACACGACATTCCAACTCACCAACGGTGGCGCAGGGATATTCGACCTGCGGAACCAGATGGTTTTCTCAGAGGAGCCCATATAGTTGTTCGCCTTGCAGCGATACTCGTTCCAGATCCAGGCTTCGTCGCCCTGGCTGGGCCGAATCTGCAGCCAGGAAACACTGTACCGTTCAAAGTCCCAGGAGATGATGTGGAAGGTCTGGTTGATATTGTTCAGAATCGGGGCCAGTCGACGGTACCAGGTCCTATGAGAGGTACGGACTCATTAGGTACTTACAATGTCCGCAACCAGCTATAGATATTGATTTGAATACAATTTTGTCTTAAAGAGCATTAAGAGCTTAAAAAGAAATTATATAATATAATGGTATTTTACTAATAACGGATCATTATAATGGTGTTTCATCCATATACTACATTGTCTAAATAAAAAGGAAAAAATATAGGAATATCGTTAAGTAGTTCTTATTATATTAATATTTCTAATACATACACATTTTCTAAAAAAAGGTTAATTAATGGAGCTGATTCGAAAATAACACAACATTTGTTATATATAGTCATATAGTGTAGAATAATATGTAATTTATTGACTACAATAAATGCCCATCTTTCCGACGTTATTTATGATAAAAGTTAAGCGCTTTATAGGACTACTGAAAACACGAAGACATATTATGTCTGTTATTAGCAATATATCTATACACATATGAACATAATAAAATATATAACATATTATAAACACACAATCTTAAGCTTTAAGTTTCGAAGCCATAATCTTTAAGCTTCGATACAATAATTTTTTCAATGTCGGACTTTTCGTTTTTCTTGTCCTCTGAAGCCTTTTGTATTGCGTTACTCTGTAGGAGCATAGATTTAATGTCCTTTGGGTGTACAGATTTATCACATAGTTCATTGCCTGCTACATTTCATCAAATTATTCACTTCTTCCATTTCTTCTGCTTGTCTTTTTCTCACTTCTTCTTGTCATCATTGTCTGTTATTTAAAATAACAAATAAATTTTGCAAGCGTAACGAGAAATTTTTTTGGGTTAATTGTTTCAATCAAACACCAAATTGACATTATAGAAGGATTAATAAGATTTACATATTATCATCATTGTAAACAATATATGCAATATAAAATGATAAAAAAGCAGTACTTTAAAAAAACAGTAACTTCATGCACAAGCAGTACCCGTACACACCCTGTAACAATATAAATGGCAAAATTGTTAAGTACCAGTTAACAGCAATACAAATATCATTAGTTGCTATATTTTCTGTTTCAAGTACGCATATGTTAGGTCATTGTAATTAAATAGTTAACTCTTAGAAATAATTATGCTTGCAAAAATAAACATATTCTTCTCTAGATCGTACAATTTTCATAAAAACACATGAGAGATTAAGTTAAATACTATAAAAATAAACATAATAAAAAAAATAGCTACAGCCCATTACAATATATAATAGTACATCACTGAACAACTAGGGAATCATCAACAACCACTACTGGTATAGAAACAAATCAAACGCACAAAAATAAATCACTTATCGGCAAATAATTAACGTATCCACAACAAACAACCAACAGTTACAAGAGTGTCATCATACCACACGGGATACGGCAAGGCGTCGGAAATGCAGGTCAAGTTGGTCGCATTGTTGATCCAACCGAACTGATCGGCCGTGTTGGTTCGTGACATGTCGGGTAGCTGCATAATACTCAGGGTGGCATTCATGCTGTAGTTGGCAGCAGCATTCACCGCAATACACGTGTAGTTCCAGCTGTCTGTAAAGCTGACAAAGAGTGAAGCAGCACTCGTTATCAAAGCTCTCTATCAGTTTGGAGCACTAATTATCAAAACCTAAATCGAGAGGTACTTATTGTTGAACACAAAATCACACATATTGTAAATGAATGTAAACAAGACCAACCTTGAATTGATTTAAGTTTACAGGTCAGAGTACCCTAGATCAAAATGTAGTATAATAAGGTTTGAAAAATAATAGTCCTTTACACCTAAAAGATTATTTTAACGTTATTTTACCATAAATAGAACTTGAAGTTTTGTCAAAATTAAAAAATTAAACATTTGTATAGAAAACTTTAGTATAAAATAAACAATTTAAAATATAGAATCAATTATTTTAACCGTTAAATGAAGTTTTTGGTTGGTCCTGTCTTTATTTTATATTTCATATAATCAGATAACCATATTTAAATATAGAGTATTTTTTCACGATTTGAAAATGCATAATACCAGTATTGCATAGTATCAAACAAAAATGAATATATATTATTTTGTCTTTGACAGCAACTTGTAATAAAATTACAAATTCAGCTATTATATATATATATTTCAATTTATTAAATTAATAATTTGTTTATAACTTAATGAAAAAATTATAATAAATTAATTTAAAAAATCATTAAATTGTAAATCACTAAATATCATTATAATATACTATAATAATATACACAATAACTGAAACAATTAAAAAAGAGAAGTTGAAACAGAAAGAATTATATGATCCGTCCAATAAAAAGTTGTAATATCATACAATTTAAAGAATTTGAGTTCTTTTTAAGCTGAAACTTTCATTATTATTAGAGATTTTTAGTGGTTAACAGTGTACGAAAAAATATTCAACACAACAAAACTGAAATGCTCGGTTGTCACTTCTTTTAAATTAATAGATTGATGAAAATATAAGTTGAAGATATCCAGAGAATTATTAAAAAGAAATTCTACTACATGTTTTACAATTATATATTTTAATTGTAAAGAACAATTCCCAATCCTAAGATAATATTCCACAATATCTAAGTTAACTACTTACACAGTGTTAGTTATGGTAAGTCGCAAAACATGTTCCATAGGCTGAATTGGATCCTTGAAGTAATAGACGGAAATTCTCGGGTCGTCAGGCTGTTTTCCTCTGACATATGGATTGATCGTATTGTACTTCTGAAACTGCAAATCAAGTGGCTCCGATGCGTACACCTTACAGTCAACGCTTATAGTAGTTCCTAGACAAAATTTCGAAAAATAACACATATTAAAATAGCATCCAATACTAAAGGTAGGCGTCAAAAAAAGACAGGGATAAAAGAACAACTAGAGCTACCTGTAATGACACTTTTATGCATTGCGTCATAGTTTAGGAATTGGGCAGGAACTGTAACACTAAGGTTGAATAATTTCTCAGTTACCATGCTCAAATCGTTGTCTTGAATGGCGCGGGATGAAACCGCAGCTCGGCAGATATAGACACCGTCGTCCTGTAGGAGTAAAACAAAATAATATACTGTTGAAAATTCCAGGATTGAAAAAAATGCTGGTCACAACTTCACCCACTACTAGGAGCAATAGTAGACGAAGTGGCAATATTTGTATTTATACATGTTGTATAAATGAAATTAATCTTAGTTAAAGGTAATAAAAGGAATATAGATTATCTATTAACTGTTTTAGAAGTGAGCTAAAATGACATATTCGTATGGCAATGCTATAAATAAAAATGAAAACTAAAACATATGAAGAAGTTATAATGTTTTTATATATACTTGTATATACAATAGGACCATAATGCCATATAATATGAAATTTTACAGTGCATACATTTTAATCGTTCATAGAATTGACATTCGCTTTGGAATTAGTGACTGAACTTTCTTGTGCAGACCTGTTTACCCTGAAATTTTTTTTTTCTTACAATGAATCATCATTTATCTTACAAAATCTTACAATTTTTTCT
>JAUZND010041955.1:0-20822 GCA_034780555.1 Coelogynopora nodosa | reverse complement strand
ATGTCAAAGTGGTCGTGGTCATAAGAATATAAACGGCCAAATATCATGAACGCTTTTTTGAGCCTCCCGAAAAATCTACCCGAAAAACTACAAACTACCTCAATAAAAAAGATCCTTTCAATAGATTGTTTTATTTTATTCAAAATGTGGATGGTACGAAAATTTTCAATCGAATCTGCAATACAAATAAAGTGTACATTCGGTATTCTATCGAGTATGAAAAAAGTAGGGCATTGAAAGACCACAAATTGGCAATTGTAATCAAATTATTTCATTTTTATAAAAATTTATTAGATGACTGGTAATATGCTACAGAGGGATCATATTAAAGCAAAAACACTTTTCGATATTATTCATCATATTCAGAAAAATGAAAGATTGAAAGAATCAAATAAACGTGTAAAAAAATAATTATGACATTTTTAAATGTTAAAATTTTAAGAGAAATGAGCAAACCCCATCTAAAATTTTTTCATCACTTGGAATGTATCATCAATGGTTCGATTATGTACAACTACATACGGTAGAATTGGACATGATACAGATAAACGTATTATTTTTAAATAAATAAATTATATTAAGAAATCTAGCCAAACAGATGCATCAACATGAATAACGAAACACGAAAATTACTCATAAGCAGTGGTCTAGAAGCTCTACACGACTATAATTTCTATCGTATGTTTTTTTTTTAATTTTTAAAATCAAATATCTAGGAAAAAACAAAAAAAACAAAATGAGTACTTTGCCACAATTTACCAATTTAACTGTACTACTAATTAAAATGAAATATAATATTATTTAGGAAGATTCAGCAGATTTATACATTTGGTTAAATGACTATATTCTGACCAGGATAGTTGAACCAATAACGTCCTCGTCCGATGAATCTCAAGACTGCAAATATGATTTAAAACACGAAATATTTCAGAAAACTATAACTTATAAAAAACAGGTAATGAAAATTAACAATTATTGTCGTGCTCTATACTTTACAGCCCTATACTTTACTGTTTAAATTTTTATTTATTGAATATTTTACATGGAGATTTTTTTACAAATCACGTGTCTATATAAATAAAGTTGTCATTTGAAGTTTTATAAAAAATGGGACGAGTTTTTAAATTTAAATGTGCGGAAGAAATTATTTTTATGGAGTCAATTTTAAGAGATACAATATTATTTAGATATGAAATTAAAAAAAATAGTCTTTGTAAATTTGTATATATGAAAAATATTTAAAAAGTTATATGATACAAAATTTATTAAATTTTTTAAATTATAAATACAAAAAAATTCTAAAATATATATTTTTTAAATATTTGGAAATTTTTATTTAAATGGAATAAAACAATGATAAATTTGTATCGCTTGTGCTACAGAAAGTATATATTGCGACAATAGTGGTGAGAGGTAAGCAGAAGAACGTCAAGAAGGGTGCGAGAGGAGGGAAGGAGGGGGGAGAAAAAGAAGGAGGGGGGAATATCAGAATTATAACTAAAATTTTAAATGGTCCGACTATAGGGCTGTAAAGTATAGGGCACCACAATTATTAACAATTTATATAGACTTATACGTGCGATAAATACATTATCCCAGTACGCGATTCGATAGCCGATTATAAAAAAATATTACAAGAAGAAAACGGTATTTTTATTTAATTTTTCTTTGTGTATTTTTATTTTTTAGATCACGCTAATACGGTAGTTGCGCTATATAAAGACGAAGAAGCACCTTCTAAACCTCACAGGCCCAGTTTAAGTAAAAAAAATTCAAAAAACAACCAAAAAATAACCTTGCAAGGTAAGGTTAGTAGAAAATCAATAACTATAAAAAATGTCGACGAAAATGAACTGGAATTGGAAATACCTACAATATTAAATGACCTTCAGGAATATAAAGGAGCAAGAAAAATATCAGTAGTTTCCATTAGACATCCCAGTGTATTTAACGTAAAGGAAAAGAAAACGGCCAACGCCAACAAACCGCGCCTTAACAAAAGAACGACATCGAAACATGTTTCATTGGAGGATAATAAATTCAAAAAGTTTTTCAAAGACGACAATTTTATCCCTGATGAAAAAAAATCTAGGACAAAAGTTGTAGTATTAGTTTCTCCTGATTCTGATGAAAGTAAAAATGATAAAAAAACCAATTTAAAACGAGTAGAATCATGTAAGATTGTTGATGGAAAGTATAGTTTGTACAAGGTAAAATATAATTATAAACCCCAGAATAGCGACGAGATTGAACTGGTAGCCGATGAGTACGTAAAGGTCATTTAAATAATTTATTAATCATGATATTTATAGATTATTGCAAAGCTAGATGATGGATGGTGGGTAGCCGATGATGGCCAAGTGAGAGGAGTACTCCCTAGCAACTATTTATATGCGTAAATTTTGTAATTTTACAGTTTATAACTCGTGTCAGTAGTTTTTAATAAAATATATATATATATTTACATGAAAAGTATTTTTAAATCAAATAAATTTTATGATAAAACATAGTTTTTTTAGTTTAAAATTTTAAAAACCTTTTGACGAACAATAAAATAAAATTACATTTATTTTTAAAAGATTAATTAATTCTTTATTATCTTATTTTCATTTTCATACAACACGTTCTCAAAATTTCAACTTATTTTAACTATGCCTTACCATTTTTTCCTAATTTTTATTATTGGGCAATAATAGATAATAATTCAAGTTACCTGCGTTCAAAATAAATTTTTTTATTGTGGATATAATTATCCACCTACTACTGAATTTAAATAATTCGGAATAATAATAATTACACAGGTACCTAAAAACTATAATTTGAGACAATATCAAATATCATAACTGTTAATATATATTTTAACTTAAATTTGAAAACGTAATGGATATATGAAAGTTGGCAGAATTCATTTATAAAATGATCCAATCAAATGTAAAAAATCTGTAAAAATTTTACTAAGACGTTTTTCCACGCATTATCCATTTGGATACAAGTTCTAGAAATGATTCTCATCAATCATAAAAAATAGAATTTATTTTATTTTATCAATTGTTTCTCTCTATCTTGAATATACATTTACAATTCTTTAAAATATTTTTATACTTTTTAGTTGCCGGAAAGTGATCGGTCAAAAGAATATCCTCAACCTTTTTCCGCCACTTTTACATATTTATTAAGAAACACGTTAAATGTATGTTCAGACCAGAAAGAATCGAAAAGAAATAGAAAATCATTCATAACTTTAAAAAGTGCTTCATAATTTTTAACATTCTTCAAATTATGTACCATTAAGACCTAAAAAGTTGCAAACTGAAATAGTACATTTGGGGTAAAATTGACGTTGAAAATTTGAAGTCTTGTAAATTTGAAGGGATTACTACTCAACATGCCAATAATGGCTTGCAATGAGAATGTATTTTCTTTTATACAATTTAAATTGTTGTTTTTTTTCAAATGGAGACATGTAGCAAAAATCTTCTTAAACTCAATTTTATTATTAGCAGAATCGCCTTTATAATTGGTGGAATAAAATGTGCACAATAGAATCAAAAACTATTTCATCATGCGTCAAAAAATCTTGCATAAATGTGATATATTTTGTGGAAGAATAAAAAATAGCTTCATTATAACCACCTTCTGTTTTTCAAAATCGGAACACGGGATCATACGCATACTTTTTCCACCAAAAAAATGCTAAATCTTGTGTTATATAGACGCCTAGTATGTGGTTCGGTAACGACCCCAAAAAAATATTTAGAAAAACTCATTATAAACTATAATTCTAGTTTTTTTAAAATTTGACCATTTACTGACTAATACCTTTCAAATTCTTAATAGCATTTTTCACAGAAATTCATTTAGTCGTAAAATGTGTTTTTTTTAATTTTTTAAGAATATTTTAATTGGTGCAGATTCATGCATTTTTGACCCCATATTATGCCCTTTTTTACTAAATTAAAATTATCTAACAAAATACTGTTTATTTAGAAATACTATTTTTTCAACCGCCTTTTTTATTTTTTAGCACTTCTTTTTCTTTTTGTTTTATATAATCTGGAAACATATTTTCACTTATATATTCGCAACTTTCTATCAGTTGTTTGTAGCACTTTGCATTCTTAGTAGAATCGTCGATAATTAAAATATCTCGAACTTTTTTTAACTTTTCAATAGCCAAGTTATTCAATTCTAAACCTTTGTACAGTGTTTCCAATTCATCTTCGTCATAATAATGCTTGTTGCAGAAAAATTCCACCTTGTCACACAATACACTTGAAACTGACTTATTAAATTCAAAAAATGGTTCCATATCCATATCATCTGTGATATCACCAGAAATCTCCTTTATGTAGGCTATAAAATTTATACTTTCGATTAATATACCATAAAGTCCAAAAGTGTCAGCTTCATCATAGTGATGGTCGAAAACCCGTTTGACATGAAAACACTTTATAATCTTTCCAATATGTACGGAATATTGAGCCACAGTATTTAAAGATAATTTTTTTTCATTTACAACCTTGTTGATATATTTAACAAACCACCAGACTACATAATTTGAAAATGATTCTTCCTTAAAAAACTTTTTAGCCTCAATAAGATATCTTTTGATAAATAAACCAAACTTGTCTAGGGTCCAGTAACGATCAAAAAGCGATATGAAATCATTAATAAACTGCAAATGAGATTCCGACTTAATATCCCTTTCCAAACTAGAAACAACTGTAATGACAAACGTAGCAAGTTGTAATAGCACTTTGGGCGTCAAACGAACTTTGAAAATTTCGCATTTAAAATTTGATATTTTTTTGACAATTTGTTCAAACGACTTTATAAATTTCGAAGGATCGCAACTTAAAATGCCAATAAAGGCTTTCAAGGAAAATTTACTTTCGTTTAAAAATTCCAAATCCCCATCTTTTCTCAAACTCAAACATGTAGCGAAAATCTTTTTTAGACCACTTTTACTTTCCGGAGAATAATCACCTTTGTAATTGACAGACAACAAAAAGTGCTCAATAGAATCAAATACAGCTTTATCATGAGTCATGAAATACTGCATATACGTATTAATATCAAAAACATCACTGCCATAATACGAACTTTCAAACTTTATAATATTACTTGTGTTGAAACCCGTATTTAAAAGTTTTGTAAGGGCACCGACAACTGTAGTCTTTGACACATCATCGAGTAAATTTTTTGACCTCTTGATCAACAATAAAAGAAGAAAAATCTCGTCTCTTTGAATATGAATTAATATTGATTGTAAATTTTTTATAACGACATGTATCAACTTTGAAATGTGCTCTGTGGATGTTTCAAAATCAAAATTTGAAACTACGGCAAATATCATCAACTTGCACGTGATAGAAATGCATTTCATGACACATGTAACGTTGGACTGTTGTTGAAATACATTTAAAAAATTATTCAATCCTGCTTCTTGGAAAAATTTGTCTAAAAAAAGAGAGTCATACTTTATCACGTCCTCGATATTTTCCTTGTTTTTCAAATCTATAGTATTAATTATGTACATGAGATTATCTGCAATAGCTGATAAAATGCACAATGGAAATCGTGTCAATGTGGAATCAAAATACTTGGTCCATAAGCTAATAATTTCCTTTTCGTCAAATGACGATAATATATAAGAAAATGCCACCTTGAAACCCTGAATGCCTACCGTAGTCTCATCAATGCTATTAACAAAACTATGGATTTTTTCAATTTCTTGTAACAGGATCCCCTTTTCTTGATGACAACTCAAATATTTGTGCACAGATGTAAGTTGATTGCCACCATAAGAAAAATTATCATAATATACATTATAATCTTTTAATGGCGTCTTTGGGTCCAATAAAAAGGCGTATATTGATTTGCAACCTTTATTCGTATTAACGGTACATCTATCTATAAATTCTTCAAAATTGTGAGATATGAGATTGTGGAATAGACTATCCGTACTAGGTAAATATTTAAAATTTAAAAAATATTTATAAATTTACTGGTTACGCGAATAAAAAATGGACCAAGTACAAAACATTATTACAACTAATACGAAACATAATTGAATTATCAAGATAAATTGACTTTAAGTGAGTTGCCGTGTGAAAACACGTAAGTACCGGATCAGCCGATCAGATGATATAAAAAATGTGGAAAAGGACTCACAGTAATTATGCCAAAAACGGAATAGAGTAAAAAAGAATAGAAATTTATATACATTTATGTACATTTTTATTACCCGAAGAATCTTATGTCTAATATCATATCTATAAATATTAGAGTAATTTTATATAAAAATTATCTATTTGACCACCGATAAAGTTACGAGCTGGTATCACTGCCCATAAAGTATTGCTAAAAATTTAGATTATTAATTACTAGTGTCGATCTTTTGCAATTTCGAAATGTTTACATAAATAGTCTATACATAGCAATCTTAATTTGTCATTCTTTTTCTTATTTATGATACAGACCAACGTTTGAAATACATCATGTTCATTTTTTTGACAGGAAATGAGAAAATCGACGCATTTTAGAGCAAATTTACCCCTAAATACGTAAATATTTATATAAAAACAATTATAATTACTTTGAATCATTTTTATTCTCCTCAAGAATATGTGAAATGATTGATATCAGAAAATAGCACTTTGAAAACAAACTATCCTTTGTACAAGAATTGTATACTTTAGTCAATCTTTCCATGAATAATATCTGATTTTTACGCCTGTTTTAATAAAATTAATGTAAAATAAAAAAATATAAACTTTTCAAGATGTAACAAGTTATCACACATGTATGCAGTCAAATCGAATCTATAAATTTTTAAAATGTCCAGACATTGCTAAAAATGTATCATTTTTCATGGCATTTAAACAAAAATAACAATAAAATTGGGTTTATTCCTTCCTTTCAAAATATAAGACGCCAGGGCTTTGTTAATATATTCTGGAGTGGATCCATCGTGATATTTAACGTTATCATCTACAACACGAAAGGCTTCGAGCTACAAATATTGATTTAAAAAAAAATAATAATAATTTACCAAATCTTCATTCGTGCAACAAATAGTCCCATTGTCCAATTTAGACAAATCCAAATTCAAACTATACTTGGCCCCTTCCCAATCGTAACAACTCTATATTTAAATCAAACTTTTTTTAAAATCAAAATACGTCCTCATCAATAAAACCGTACACTAGAGAGACTACATCAGTGGATGAGTAATTATTATCAAACATGTAAATGAATAAATTTATAAAATCTTTTAAAATTTTATTTGAAATTCAAATTCAACGCGAAAATAAAGTGTATTGTTCTAAAGATGATTGCCATGAGATATAGATTGAAATTTATTATAATAATTATAATATAATTTCTACAACTCGTCCTCACTGGAAACAACAATTTCAGTTCCGATTGGCAGCTTATTAAAATTAATATTTGTATCTTGTTTGGGTTTTTTACAAGAACTTCTTTGAACAATTCTATATTTTAGGATTTAAATTTAAAAATATTTTTTTACAAAAATTACACTTTTTCAGTAGGTTTCGCAGACTTATACTTTGAGTACCATTTCTTTACAAGGTCTATAGGAACATTAGCCTTTTGAGACATTTCTTCAAAATTGACAATTGTTTTTTCACTGAGATTAACAAGAATGTTCATTTGTCCGCACATGATAAGATCCTCCTCGATATTTGAACCTTCTATCGCGAATTCTTCATCTGTATTATAGCTACTGGGGGAAAATTGAATAGTTTTTTTAATGCTAGAATCTTTTTGATATGAAATCCAATTTTTAAAATCCGTAAGAGAGTGCTGCTCAGAAGTAAAATGATCAACTACATCTTTAAGAAAACTGCTAGAAAAGTCACAAATTTCGTTAGAACAATCATAAACATGACACAGTTTCAATTTAGTGGTTTCAAAATGACAATAAACTGGAGTAAACTGTTGAGTAGTAGTTGTAATCTTTTGATCGTTAAAAATTGACATGTAATTTTCCAAAGTGCTCAAATATGCTTCTTCGGTCTGCAAAATTTTCGTCGCTATACTTATTCTCCTTTTATGATTTTCTGAAACTATGTGTGACGGTAAAAATGTAGAATCCAAAATCAAATCACATGATATACAAAGGGTTTGTTTTACTTTAGATAAAAAAGGGTTTGTTGAAAATTGTTCATCATACTTGAAACAATTCTTTCTGATATGAAACAACTTTTTAAGAAATTGCATGTGTTTAACAGTCGCTAAATGACTTTCAAAGTGTGAAATATGTTTAGATTTAAAACCACATAGTGCGCAATAGTGATGAGAATTTTTAAAACTAGTGAAAACTCTTTCAATCTTTCTTATGCTGACTTTTACGTCCGGTTCAAAATGGAGCATCATTTCTCTATAATCATTACATTTAAAATTAAAACATAGCATACATCTATATAACGCATTTTCCACAATTGAGTTAATGTGTTGTTCGGGTAGTTTAATTTCATTAACGGTAGACTCGTCAAATTCAAAAATGGCACATGATACTTTTGGCAAGTTAATATTTAAATTATCATTCATTTGAATCGGCTTTTGTACAATTTCTCTTTTTTGTGGACATGTAGAGATAATTTTGGTTCTGGAATTGTGCGATATTGTCATTTCGTGTCTACGCATGCCATTTTTACTGGCTGTTGAAAAATTACAAGGATCACATATGTACATCTCCATAAGGCTTTCTACATTGTTTCTCGATTCTATCGCCTCAAGAGAAAAACCAACATTTTTTATATGCTCTGATGATTGTTTGTGTTTTTCAAGGGATGTTTCGTATGCGGAAAAAAAATTGCACGAATCACAGTTATACATTTGAACTTTAATTTAGAATTTAATATTTGGAATATATTAAACCTTTATTTATTCATCCTTTAATTAATTAGTTGTCAAGGATGATTTTTTTAAATTTATTTACAAACATGAATAATTATAATTAAATTATTCATCATCGCTAGAAAGCTTGAAAACACAGTCAAACTTAATAGGAGTTGCCTTGTATCCAGCTTGCGTAGGTTTAAAGTCTTCCTGCTGTTGGATAATATCGGACGATTCAGGGTTTAATTTAACCACGTGCGCGTGCTGAATTGGAGGTTCTCTAAAAAATAATTATAAAAAGGTAAATTTATACATTACAAGACTTTCACAATTTTCTTTTTAACGTTGTATTTCCTATTCTGATACCACTGCTTCACAGCACTGACAGAAGCCCCGATTTGTAAAGCCATTGCTTCGAAATCAACATCGTTCCTATCAAAATGCCCTATAAGAATGGATCTCTGTGTCGTATCAAGGTATGATCTCTTTCCTTTGCTATCATCAAGACATGGTCGCTTTTTACTTGGTTCAATTTCCAAATCTTCCGTTTCTGAGGATTGGAGAGCTAAATTAAAAATATGTATAAATTAAAAAAAAATTGTACTGCAACTAATTTTATTTTCATCTTTTGAAAAAGAAATCCAATCAGTAAAATCCATTTCCACATGCGAATCATTTGTGAAATGCTCGATAATCAGGACCAAATCTGAAGACTCAAATTCACACTTTGAACAAAAATACTTGCAACACAAATTCCATTCATTATTTTGAAAATTAAAATAAGTATAATCAAAATCTCTGCATCTAGAGTGCGATAGATACTCCAAACTTTTAAAAATGCTGTGCTTTACTTTAAATCGACTTAAAAATGTTTGTTCCGTCTTGATAATCTGTTTAAAAATTGATAATTTATAGATATGTTCTTTCGTTAAAACGTGAGCAGAGAATAGTCGATGACATGAATATTTCGTGTTGCAAGGAATGCAGAGAAATTTTGAAATGTCCAGAAAACATGAACTACTGAGAAATTTTGTATAGTTTTGACCACTGTCACGTACGTGTTGACAGCATCTTAAACATTCCAAATGCTTTTTCGAAGAAAGATGACGTTTATAGTTGTTGAGCTGGATAGTCTGATATTCGCATAAAAGACAGGTATGCTGGTACCCTTCATGAGCTTCTATACCCTCCAATTTGATGGAATCAACTGCATTTCCGTACGCTATAACGTGATTCAGCAACAAGTCGGCGTCGTCGGTTTTAAAATCTAGACAGATGGTGCATCTAAATGTAGTAAACTCTGAAAAGTCATTATTAACTGGAACAGACATTACTGTATTTTCAGAGTCATTTTTTCGGACAAGAGATTCGCCACAAGAGTCTTTTTCACCTCTTAATATTTTTGTATATCCTTGATGTTTGAATGTAGATACGTGTCTATCAATAGATTTTAGATGCAACGTGGTAAAGTGGCATATGTTGCATTTGTACAAATGTCGATATTTTTTAGAGTACGTCGAATTTGAAACGTCTGTAATTGTACAATTTTTATGATAGAGAGACCGCTTGTGTCTTTTCATGTTTTGATTTAAATATGTGGAATAATCACACTGTTCGCAACGCAGGCATTCTCGATTCGTATAAATTGGATTACTTGTCTTTACAATTTCCGAACCTTTGCCATTTTCTTTTGAAAATGCCTTGTGTGTTTGAGATCTCTTGTGTCTATCCATGGAAGTAACGTACTTTGTACTAAAATTACACGCATAACATGTTAAAAGATTGCAAGTATCCTGCTCCACTGCTGTAGCTTTTTTTTTAACATTTGTCACTCCTTCGTCGACAGAACTTTCCGGTTGCAAAATATCCAATATTTTGTTGTAATGTTGCCGTGACCTCAAGTGCATTTCTTTACTCGGTTTAAAGTTTGTAAAATAATTACAAGGTTCGCATTTATACAAAGATTCGATTTCACTCTTTTGTCCTGTTGTAGAGGTAGAACCAGAAGAACATACGTCATTCTTCTTGTGTGCACTTTGCTTGTGTCTCTCTATGTTCCCTCTGTATTTAGTGGAAAAGGAGCAGAGGTTGCAATTGAATAACACTTTATTACATTCATTGATGCTCATGGGAGAAAGACATGTTGGTTTATTTATCACAGTAACTGGAATATAATTATCAATATTAACCTCATTGAATAGACCATTTTTAAAGCTATTCCTATTGGAAATCATGAGAGTTTTCTTGCTGCCCCAAAAGTCTGACTTTTTAATTCCCGATTTGGAAGTTTCGTCGGATTTCGAGGAACCATATTCGTCATGATTAAAATTCAAGTTGATGAGGTTGTTGGTACCAGAAAAATTACTCATTTCAACTATGAACTGTAACTTGTAAGTGTTTGTAAAATAATAAAGTATTTAAACTTAAAACCGCTCAGAATAAATACATTTGCACAACAATGTATCTTTATTTACATGGATATTCCTTGTAGCAGACTTTGCACAATTCACTTCGCATTTTATAAAGGCTTAGTTGGATATTATCGTCAATTTTATACAAGTGTGCCTGATGTAACAATATCATAGGAAACTATGTAAACAAGTTACTGGAATAAAAGATTATAAATAATTATAAGCCGTAATGCTGAGTATTTATGCTCTTCAAGTTTCTAATAGTAAACTTCCTAAGTAGAGTGATGTATAATTATAATATAGATTCTATATGATCAATGATCATGGTTCATAAAATATTTGGATTTTGAATCGATCGATCGATAACCTCGATTCGAGTCTAGGTTTGTGAGTCGTGTATTGTTGAACATAATGGTTAATCATTTATGGGTACCCGGGTAAAAACAAATTAATAAAAATTGCAATCTCGACATTGCAATGCATTGCCAATAACTTCTCGCAAATTATATTATTTTGCGAGAAATTAATATTTTGTGTAAACTGTAAAGTTCGATTTTCATGCTAAAAACTAATAAAATTCTGTATAAACGTACGTTTCGTTTCAAAAATATTAACGAAATTATTTATACATTTTTGAAATTAACTGGAATAAAAAAATCGTTCGGATTATCACCATAATTACCGTATTCATTATATAGAATCAGATAGTTAGTTACCAAATATTTTGAAATATTTTTGTAATTTCTCCATAAATTTTTCATATTTTAAATGCAAAATGATTTATACGCACTTTTCAAAACGAACCAACGTTTGTAGACTCAAATTATCCATTTTCACAAAGATTAAATTTTATCTTCCCAACCGTCAATTTACTCAAATTGGATTTAAATTGTCGAAATTCTTTGTTTCACAACAACATAAAAAATTCACAAATCATGCCATATTGTACAATAAAGATAAAGGAAAAAACGGACCCCGTAAACCTGGTGGTCATACATATGCGTGTCCTAAATGCGGTGGAAAATGTACAATTATACATCAACTCAGTGATAATTCGTTTTTTGTGAGATGTATGAATTGCTACTCTTTATTCATTTCATCATCTCAAAATGGCATTTCTGACGAAACGTGCAACATATTTAATAAGCAACCTTCTATAAATGGAAAAAAGCCTGGTTCCGACATTTTCAAAGCCGAGATTATGGGTAATGAACATGTCAATATGGATAAAACCTTTAAAAATATGCCAGCTATAGACCAAAAAGGCATAAAAGAAAGATCTAAGCCTCCACCTCCCATGGAAATTTTTAAATATCTCAATAAACATGTCATTGGTCAGATATTTGCGAAAAAAGTCCTATCTGTCGCCATATACAATCATTATAAACGTTTAGGTACAAAATCTATAATAGAGGGTGGTAAAAACGATGTAAATTTGAACGATCTAATAAACGATACATTATCCAAGATAAAAACTACTAAAGTGAATGTTGATGAGTTTAATAAACAAGGAATTAATTTCGAGAAAGAGAATAAAGAAAATATCAAGATTGAAAAGTCAAACATTATGATGCTGGGGCCTACGGGGTCGGGTAAAACATTCTTAGCAAAGACATTGGCCCATTACCTTAAAGTACCTTTTGCTATTTGTGATTGTACGTCATTGACACAAGCAGGTTATGTTGGTGAGGACATTGAGTCTGTTGTAGGTAAGCTGTTGATAAATGCTGATCATGATGTCGGATTGGCTCAACAAGGAATTATATTTTTGGACGAAGTTGACAAGATTGGCTGTGTTCCCGGCGCTCAGCAGCTAAGAGATGTAGGAGGAGAAGGTGATACTATTAAATAATGTTTTTAAGAATAAAATTAGGCGTACAACAAGGAATGTTGAAGATTTTAGAGGGAACAAGTGTTACCATTCCTGAAAAAAACCCTTTTAGAAAACAAAAGAGCGATCCGACGGTGGTAGATACCACAGATATTTTATTTGTCGCTTCAGGCGCTTTTAACGGATTGGGAGATATCATAAAACAAAGAAAACACGAAAAGGTAACTTGTTGAGGAATCTAAAAAAGGAATACATTTTATTTAGCACCTTGGATTTGTCTCACATAAAAAACAAGAGTCAAAAGTCATCAAAGATTCGTCCGATATATTCGAAGGTTTCAATGAAACTGACAAATTTACGCGCATTGTTCAACCTACAGATATGATAAACTTTGGACTAATCCCTGAATTTGTCGGTAGATTCCCTGTATTGGTCCCTTTCCATAGTCTTGGTGTAGACCTGTTAGTTCGAATTTTAACGGAACCGGAAAATTCTTTATTGAGTCAATTCAAGAGTCTCTTTAGAATGGACAAGGTATTTTTATTTAGAAATTGTATTAAAAATAGTTAATTTTAGATAGAGTTGGATATTCCAGAGGACGCTCTTCAAGCTATAGCAGCTAAATCTCAAAAACGTAAAACTGGCGCGAGGGGTCTTCGATCTATCTTGGTTTATTATAAACTTTAGACAATTTTATAAAGATAATTATATTTAGGAAAGTGTCTTGCTGGACCCAATGTTCAAGTCTCCTGGAACTGACGTCGAACGAGTGCTCGTAACAAAACAAAGTGTCGTAGAAAACGCTAGTGTTGAGTACACTTACAAAAACGTATCTAAACGTCAGAAAAACTAAATCTACTAATTGTACATATTGATTGTTAACATGTTGATTATAATTTACAACTTTGAACATCCATAAATGTCTCTATTATTCTCGGCTTCGTTTCTCAATTTTTTAAGTAACTGGTCGTCTTGTAAAAGATTTGATATGAACTTGGCGTGTTCCCTGATGGTTTTACCAACGTCATTTGCGTCATCGACATGTTTTAGTTTTAAAAGGTTTGCCAAAATGGACTTGTTTTTAAGGAAAAACGTCTTTATCCGTGCTCCTCCGTATATTAGCAAGTGCTCGAGAACAATGAGACCTTTAGTAATGTGACGCCATTTCTCCTTCTTGTCCTAACAATTTTTTAAAAATATTTATAAATTTACATGTACAGTTAATCGATCTTTTAGTATAATATTAAGATTTTGGCATTCATCTGCGTCATAGGAAGCTCGTTCAATCTCCATCATGTATTTTAACTTTAGTGTTCTGTCTTTATCTACATTACTGGTAATGTATCTCAATCGAGCTTGTAGAGGTGTGTGTCTTTTATACACGTCTTTTATTTTTCTACATACAGTAGATTTGCTCATTTTTTTAAAATTGTGTCAATATTTATTTTTAAAGATAAAATTTATCATAAATGATTTATTATAAATGAATTATGTATAAATATATAATAGAAGAAGGTCATAAACCAACAGGTGTACAAAATGTGTGCCAATTGTATTATTTCTTCATGGTTTTTGTCTTTGGAATTTTCAACTTCAACATGTTTTCTTATCCTTGACAACACATATGTAAAGTTGAGTTCAGTCTGTTTTTATTTTTAACAAAACAAACAAAACTGTTGGTTTTAACAAAATGGCCGCCAGAAAATTGAAGGATTTTTATAAGAATTACACTCCAATACAAGCTAAAGTACGAGAAATCACATCGAATGATCCTCTTAAACCTATTAAAGTCAAACATGTCATGTACATTGAAAAGGTATCGAATGACGAACAAGAATGCTTCAATATTATCTCAGTTCTGGATCAAAGACTCAAAGTGATACAAAATTATAAAATGTGTTAAAAATAAGATTTAGGATACCGGGAAAAACTGGAGACATGTTTCTAAAGCTTTACAACTGTTGTTTGAGCTGATTCTTCATGGAAGTCCTCGAATCCATCGCCATTACAGCACGAATATTCATAAAATTAAATGTTTGGAGGATTTTAACCATATTGATAATTACAAGGATGTTGGGGCAGAGGTCAGGAGATGGTCAAAGAAGGTTTTGACTTTGTTGACAGATGAGAGGTTGTTGGAAGTCGAACGTAGTAATGCCAAGGCTGCGAGAGCAAAGTTTCTGACAGATAATATTGGTATTTCTTGTAGTGCGGTAAATTTAAAAATTAAAAAATTTAATGTCGAGGACTGTTAATATGTATGATAGGTACCTCGATCTACCAACTATGATCACCAAACATATGCTTCTTCATCTCACGCTCATCCTCGCCAAAGTAGACATTTAGAAATGACTGTGACTGAAAATGAGTATGAGAACGACATAAAGCGTGCCATCGAACTAAGTATCATGGACGAAGAAAAGCGCCGGAAGGACGAGGAAAATTTCCGAATTAAAATGCAAATGGCTCTAAACGAAAGTAAGACTGTTTCAGACACGTCATTGCAGGTAAAATACTAAAAAACATTTATAAATACATTTTTAGGATACCAAGTGTCATAGAGAACCGGATATCGAAGAAGACGAATATCTGTTTGGAGAAGCTCCAAAAATGCCAGGTACATTGGAATTTAAATAAATAAATTTTACATTTCAGAACCACAACCTCAAGAAATGTCTCTTTTGGAAATGTTTGACGAATATTCATCAAAACCTAAAGAAACTACCATCGTTCCGAGTAAAAGTAAATCCAAAGCTCCAAAAAACGAAACAGCTAATGAACTATTTGATGATCTCTTTGGTGGCTCCTATCAACAACCCAGAAAAATTTTACCACCTAAATCTCATAACCGTCTACCGTCATACACGTTAAACGATAACAATATTAATCTTGCTCAAAAGG
Source organism: Coelogynopora nodosa (assembly GCA_034780555.1). Classification (NCBI taxonomy): domain Eukaryota; kingdom Metazoa; phylum Platyhelminthes; order Proseriata; family Coelogynoporidae; genus Coelogynopora; species Coelogynopora nodosa. The sequence goes on along the minus strand of JAUZND010041955.1, from coordinate 4,811 downwards.
ACAATTTATTTGACCAGTTGAATGTACCTCCAAATGAAACTGTAAATCCTTACATGAAGATTAATAAACCAACACCTAAAAATGATATCGACGATTTTTTTAATTAAAATTTTATTCGGAATCACTCATCAACATGGAAAATTTGTTTTTTGCTGTTTTTGTTAGAGGCTTTTGTTTTTTTAAAACTCTCTTACTTGTTTTATTTTTCTCTTTTGTTTTATTTGCATTAGGCCGTGGCTGTTCTGCGTCGAATGATTTTAAAAAGTAGTCAATTGAGTTCTATATAACATTGATAAGATAAATATTTATTTATATTACCTCTTTAGAAAAATTACTGTTCAATCTGTACACGTCAACAACGTTTGATATACAACTATTGGTTGGAATTCGTTTTCCCATTGGGTTTGTCAAAACTAGTGAAGATATCTTTTCGTACGAACCTTTTGGTTTAGACATTGTACTGTTGAAATATAATTTTAAATTTCAAATCGAAATAATTTTGTATAAAATATACCCAATCGAGAGTCCATTTTTTATTTCAGAATCCCATGATATCAACACCCTTGATGTATTTGAATCCTCGCCATCTAAAAATGATAGACGTAGATATTAAAAAATTAAAACTAACCTGCTGCAGGATATACACCAATAACAGTTCCCTCAGATGCATAAGGAATGTCATTGTTAAATTGTTTGCAATACTGAACTCTATCCAGAAGACAAATTTGACATTTAAGATTTTTGTTTGATAGCTAAAAATTATTAATAGAGATAAAATTTATTTAAATAACCAAAATGATGCTATTAGGAGTGATAGTTTTTTCAATAACACATTTTTTCGTCTAAATAAATAAAAGATAAATTCAATATTTTAAATACACTAGCCATATTTTTAAAAACGAGTTGCATCAATTTATCTACTTGTTCAGGTTCCAACTCTTGCACATTTATTGCGACCGGAGTAGGTAGTAGTTTCTCCTGTGTGTCAAAATATTGCTTCAATTTTACAAACTTGTCGTCCAATCTAGACGTGAACATATGACTCTTGTTTTTTTTCAAAAATAAATTTGAATATTCTTTCCAGAAGCTATATATTTATATAAATAAAAATAATAGTCATCTTAAAAAATTTTACATGTTTCTAAATTGTTCCAATTTTTTTATGGCTGCATCACTGAAATAAACAACATTGGCATCCATGTCCAAATTCACAAACTGTGAAACGCTCCTATTATAATAAGTATTGTACCAGTTCAAACCCAGATAAACCGATTTGTCATCAGTGAACGAAATTGCAATTGTAGAAGCAATTTTTTTAAGAAATACACTTGGTATATTTAACATTCTAGCTGCAGTACTGTCCGTTATGTAAGGATACTGCGATAAATTATCTGCAATTCCCAAGATACTAGGAGCTTGTCTTTCTGAATATTTTATACCTACACGGCATTTTTCATCTTCAACCTCAACTTTCGTAACAATTGCGCACACCATTCCTTTTGAACCCATGTTTTGTTTGTCAAAAATAATTTTTTTGTTGAACGTCAAAATCTGGTTAATTGTTTCTCCCGTAGGCCACTCTTTATCCATCAACATTGAACCTTTTTGGTGTTTGTAAACTGTCAACATTTGAACAGGAATTTTCATTTTGGACCTCGAGCAGAACACGTGCTTATAAAATAAAAAAAATTATATAAATTTAAAAGTAGTTTTATAAATATAAAATAAAACCTTTTCTACGACAGTCCCATTATCTTTGAAAAACTTGTAAATACCAGTGGAGAAGTAACATTCAGCCACCATGTCAATTTTAACATAAATGCCCTTTTCTTTATATGTATTCATCATTTTATTAATTTTAAAGTCCCAATTTTTGGACTGAAACTCGTTGTTACTTTTGTATTGAAAATGTGAATCAACGAGTTGGGCACTATTTAAAGATTTCAAAACATTTTATAATTAAAAAGCGTACGTTTCTTTTCTAGTGTAAACTTTTACAATAAATGCCAATTTATAGTGCGGGTAGTTGGCCAGTACAAGTTTATTCCCCTTCTCTTGAGTGAAACTTTGCATCTGAAATTTTAAATATTAAATTCTAAACATTAAAATACCGTGACATCCGAATTGCTAATTTTGATATATAGAGACTCTCTTAAACTTTTACAGTTGTGAATATTTACACCTTTGGCCATCATTTTCTAAATATACAAAATATTATATTAAAAAATCGCTTTAGATACCATTAATTCTACTCCTTTTAATGTCGAGTATTCATACGCTTGCATATTGGTGAATAAATCCACAGTTTTGAGATATAAGTTGGTTCCGTTTTTAAACTCACAGTGTAAATTTTCCATCGTCGGCAAGTACCTGTTATCCTCCAAAAAGAATACTCTAAATTGTACTTTAAATAATTAAAACATAAGCCTTTATTACAAGGCTCTCGCATTTCTATTCAACTCTTCATGTTGGTCTTCTTCATATAGTGTTTTATTTAGACGATTGGCAATTTTCCCAACATTGAAGCAAAAAGACTGCTTCGTGGACGACACAAATATCAACCTTCCATTTGTATTTCTATTCCTCTCATCATCTGTCAATTGTTCCAATCCTGGAAGACATAACTGTTTTAAATAATCGATATCAATAAAAGGGAGTTTAAGAATAAATTTCCAACTAGCTTTTTCGCCATTCTCATCAATGACAGGCTGTAAGGGATAATATTCTTTCAAAGGACTGTTTTTGTCAGTCATGAAATGGGAAAGACATTCTGGGACAAGATTCGCATTTTGCGGTGGTTGTATAGTCATTAAAAGTAAAAATGGACTTAAAGGTTGTCCCATTTTAAATTCATAATTTACCAATTTACTATAGTCGAAATTCACAATGTCGGAAATAAAAGGAGAATAGTGGTAAGGATAGAACCATTCCCAACTCTGTAATCCTTTAGTGTAATAAGAAAATACCCACTGCAGTCCGATCAAATAGTTAAAAATCATGTCATCTATTGTGTCTTCCATTGTCTCTTCATGAGACGTTCCAATCTTTGAAATGTAATGACTTTTTTTTAACGACATGTAAACTTTACTACAAACTGACTTATGTATGTGATTTTTATTTGGTTCCATATAAGGCAGGCCATCGTCGTCCAACTCTTCCTTGTCCAATGTAAGTCCACTTTTAGCAAACTCCGAAGCTGATATGACATTTTCTTGATCGTTATAAATATCGTCATTATAGGTAATGCTCATTTGTTCGTGTTCTATTTTTAAAAACTCTGATAAAAATTTTATAAAACGGGGGAAATTTATAACTCCCTTTTCAACTAGGTAACCAGAAGTATTTGGCATTTTTTGTATATAAACATGCCACATGTCGATCAAACTGTTGCTGTGTATTTTAAAAAAGGGCAATCCCGGCAAAAAATCATTTCCAATGATATAACACATTACAACCCAATCTGCAAATAAACAATCTTCATTAAAAGGGAAAGATCCAAATTTTTTCAAATTTTCTTCAAACTCATGGAATTCTAATAAAATGTAGTCTTTCAAGATTTGGATGTGATAATAATAAAAACATGTTAATGAAACATCTACAATTTCTTCCACTTGATTTTTAGTATTTTTATATTTATTAAAGTTTATTTTTTCTCGTAAGAGGGAAAAATTTTTCACTTGGGCACATAAACCAAGGCAGATCAAGTCGGCGTCATTTCCATAAATACAATGCTTAGTGGAGACATTGTACCCAGGTTGATCCTTTTGCCATCTGATAAAATCCATAATCTTATGTTCCCCTTCACCTGGCTCGTCACAACCACTGAGATAGAATGCTACACCTTTCCACCTATCATTATATGCTACAAAATGTGTGAGAAAATCGACAAGATAGACATGTAGTTTTTCCATAAACAATGTACCTGGACTAATGGAATTTGAGTTGAAGTAATTTCGATCTTCTTGTACCAACTCATTCTTATTCATTTCGACTATCGAATTGAAACGGCGACTCCGTTGTTGGTTACATTTGGAACGTGGTGCAACTCCGTCAATGGCGAAAAATACTATATTATCTGGTTCTGCAGTCTCAAGAAGAAGAATTATGTAATTTGATATTTTTTTCAGGTACACAGATTCATCTTCTTCCTCGGTAGGGTTATCACCATGCGTACAATTATGTATAATACCGTTAAAATCCACATACAGATTATTCACTCGAGAATTCTATTAAATACCAGTAAAATAATATATAAATTGAAATTACATTAGTTCGTGATATTTTTTCCAAGCATATTGGATATCTTTCAGAAAGGAATTTGAAAAAATGGGCAATTCCCATTTAGATAAATCTTTAAATATTTTGATCTTACAAGATCGAATTTATTTTTAACTTCATTGAACAATTCTCACCGTGGAGATATTTTATAAACTTCTCTGGTAACTAGGTTACTATTCTAAAGTAAGTATAATAATTTAATCAAGGCATTCGCTATATTAATAGCATTAATGTTATTCAGAGGTTCCGCTTCACACCACCCTGTGAAATGATCACACATAACTAAAATTTGTAAATTTGTAGATTCACGTAATGGTCCGAGTGACCACTGAGATTTCATTTTTTCAATTTTTGAAAACCTCAAATAGTAGTCTAATAGATATTTCATTTTTTCATTTTTTGAAAATGTCAAATAGTAGTCTAATAGATATTTCATTTTTTCAATTTTTGAAAACCTCAAATAGTAGTCTAATAGATATTTCATTTTTTCATTTTTTGAAAATGTCAAATAGTAGTCTAATAGATATTTCATT
>JAUZND010041944.1:0-20825 GCA_034780555.1 Coelogynopora nodosa | reverse complement strand
AATTTTATGTTTTTATTTTTAATTTTCTGTTCTTGTTTAATCTATAGTGACAGACAGTATGATTTCTCATATTATTAAACAACTCTTTATAGTATAACACATAGTCTACGGGACATAATATCTGAATGAGGTACCTATTTATTTTTAAATTTTTCTAAAAATCTAGCAGACTGTTTAGAAGCATACATATTGCTCCAACAACACTACAACCGATTACGCAATATGTATGAACAGTAGTATTTCATAAAGTGTCTACTTGAAATATGTACATGATTGGAGTGTTACAGTTCATTCTCAATATAATATAATATGTTGTATACAAGTATAACGCGCGCTCATTTCGTACACAATTGTATTTGAATTCGTCCAATTAGAGAGATGAACAAATTAGTATGTTGGTTACCATCATTTAAAATATCACTGTGGCTCACTTTTTATAAATGAATTATACAATACATTATTATTATTTTCATTTAATTTTTAATTCTTATGGTAGTGAACAGTATAATGATAACGTTAATACTTTTATTGACTTGCAGGAGGACTAGTAGGGTATATTTGTTCAGGACTCAGTATTTTAATTATCGGAATACTTGGGGCAATCATAGCTATCCGTTTGCACAGAAAACGACGTAGTGCGCACAATCCTACAACTATACCTAAACCTGAACAGAGATCGCGGAAAAGGTATGTCGATAACATTTATTATTAGTTTAAGAAACAATAATTCATGTGTCGTAGAAATATTTTCGATTAAATAAGTTGACATTTGTTGAACAGAATAGCAAAACATAAATAAGCAACTCTTTGCAGCAGAATTCTACAATTAAAACAATCCGAAATAATAGTTATGAGTTTTTAAATTGATAATCATCTCAGTGCCGTCAGAAAGATATTATATAATATGCTGTTTTTCTTTTAATAAAAAGTTCACAAGTGTAACTTGTGTATAAAGGATGTTTAGATACCAATGCCGTCTTTATTATTTTTATTATTATTATTATAGCGTAAACATTTCGACAATTTAAATGATTTTACTGCTGTACAATATTTTATTTTGTATAATTAGTTAAATTAATACTACAATAAATACATGTATATTCAACAGTACATATTAATATATAATATTTATGCTGATAAAAAAGAATATAAAAAACTATACATTTCACTTTATAGAAAACAAACCAGAAAATCAGTAATTGTGACGCAGTCAACGGATATTTGCCTGAAAGCAACGATGTAAGTATTTATTAAATATTGATTAAAATAAAACTCGTATAGTAGTTTAGTAATATAAAAATTTAACAATTTTCCTAAGCTGATTACAGACATTGTCATATTGGGTAAATATTTGTTGTGAAATTTGTGAAATAATGTAAAAACATACAATTTATATATTTACCAAACTTTTTCTTTTAAAAAATGAACGGCTTTTTTACTCATATTAATTTGCATTTTATAATTTAATTAAAATTTGTAAATATGTTTTGAAATGTGTTATTTATTCTTTGAATTAAGTTTGCCAATCGAAAATATGTTTTTAATGCTAATTGTGTAAATATCTACTATTAGGTACTATTTTTAATCAACAATTCTCGCGATGAAGACATATAAATTATGTGTAATATTTATCAAATACTTAAAAAGCTAAAATAAGTTTAAGCAAGTGACAAATGAAAAATTTGGACACAATTATGGACAGCGTTGTTGGAAGATTAAAGAGAATATTGATGGCCATTATTATTTTTACAAAAAGGTGTAAACACATACTTTGTAGCTAAGCTAATGAGAATGACCGAGCGGTTAAAACGCTGGTGTGCGGATGCCAAGGGTGTTGTCTCGGAACAGGTTCGAGTCCGCTCTCGGACTCTCCCGTTTCTGTCTAACAGCTGTGTTAGTCGAGTGTGTGCGACCCTTAATGAGTTTGGGCTGCATGAAATATACTCCTGTAGCATTGTGCGTGTGTCACTTATATAATAAAACTTATAAGAAAAATATTAAATAAATAATTCGGAATGCATTATGGTAATAGTCAATACGTGTATATTTTGCCAATGTAGATTTATACCTTAACTGTATTAATTGAAAGATACTAGTAAAGTCAAAACCCCCCTTTTTAACGGGTAATTACACTATACAGAATTCCACTAATTCGGAACACTTTTGTTGTAAAACATAGTTTAAATTCAGTTTATTGATTCAAAATTGTATTTAAAATTAAAGACAATATTTTTGGCTGATTATATGCTTTGTTTTATGTTCAGTCCATCACCAATAATCCTGGAAGACTTTTTCGGATACTGTGCGATGATGTCTGATGATAACGATGCCGGTTTCATGGAGCAATATACGGTAAATCCATGTCTGTCAATACTGACATAGGAAAAGGTTATCCATAGCTGGTGGTTGTTATTAAAAGTAATGCAGTTATATTGAAATTATTAAATTGTTACACATCGATAAATGTAATCTCTGTTTTAAATGCAATGTCATACGTTATTATGTACTTTGCCTCAATGAAATAATTATTTAATTTCTGAATAATGCCAGTCTTATTGATGATTATATCCATCTACAATACGTATTCTCGACAAAAAACTCATAAAACTGACTGATTTTTGCCAATAATCATAAATACGTTAGAATAATACAATATTGCAAACGTTTAATATAAAGTATAATAAAGAGTTATATATGGATAGTTCAACCTCTTCTCAGATTTTGGCTTGTTTGTTAAACGTGTAGAATTTTAATAGGTAATGTTCATTTTTTATTTCTTGTAATGTGTTTTAGACACAATTTTTTTTAAATAAATAATATATGATATGCATAAAACGTAAGGTGCAAACACATGGCTCTGAACAATTCTGACTATACAAACACTTTGTAAACATTTATCATCCTACCTTGACTGACTGCCTTATTGAAATAGTATCAATAACTTGAAATAAAAGTGCTGAATTGAACTATTTTCCAGCTTCTTGCTACAATGACGGCAGAACATGTTATGCAACATGGACTGACTTTTGACATTGCACGGGACATTTGTAATAAGCCAAAGAACAAATATAAAGATATCCTACCATGTGAGTATATTTTTCAGGGATCGCTAATCGATAATTAAATAATTGTAAAATTAAAAAACGTATAATAAAATTAAGGTTATCTCTTTCCTGAAACCAAACAAAACAATCCACGATTAAAATCAGCCATTGTAGAGCTTTCGGGTTTGTTTATAATATAATATAATTATAATGTTATAATTTCCCAAGTATGGCCTTAACGATTTTTTATAAAATATGCATGCGATAAATTCAATGGTTCAGTTTTCTTCTCCAACTATTATATATATATATATATGTATATATGTATGGTATCGAAGTACTATGTGTAAATTTAAAAAGAAATTTCTATATATAATTTAGTAACATTAAAAAAAATTCAAATGGTTATTGTATCGATGTTGTTAAACCTTTAATTATTATTTGTTTTACATAACTACGACGTAAGGTCGAATATTTAAGAAACTATTATTAATTTCGTAGTGAATTGTCTTCATATATTTCTATAATCTACATTTGTGTTTAATGATATTCGTATTAGTATTTGCAATATGGTTATATGTACAGTCTTAACTATGTTCATCTAATGTTGTTGTATTTCAAAATTAAATTATTATGTTTATAAATTATAAGTTTCTCAATAACCTGGTTTAAAATATATCTACAATAGGAAATTGATACGATTAAAATGTGTTATTTTTTAATTAAAGTAAATATTTAGATAATGGTTTTATAGTGAATCCAGTGTAATTTATTTCCTAGTGCATCCATACCTACTTGTTATACTAATCAAAGTATTTTAATAATGATATCCTGTCATTCCGTTATCAAAATCAAATAAATAGTTGATAGTGCAAAAATAACAAAAATCTATAATATTTATAATATATTGTAGCATTTTTAAATCTAAAATGTTAGTCATATTTTTAAGAATTCGTAATATTTTAATAACAAAACATATTTAGGACATGAGTTTGTCAAGATACAAGACACTAAAAGTGTTACATTTTATTTGATTATTATACAAGAGATGAACAGTTTTTTATTAAGTTAAATTTGTAATTTCATGTAAAATTGTAAATTAATATATTTTTTATACTATTTATTCACATTTTTGTATACCGGAGATATGGCCTATTCCCATTCCAGTCAGTTGAAGATAAACAAGACATTAATATTTTAGTCAAAGCAAATAAATTATTAATTCTGCAAACCAAACCATTACCAAATTTTACACAATATTAAATCTTTAGTGCGTATGTATGGTACTTTAGTATGTATATGATTATTGCTATACAGTAAGTATGGATAGCACTTTCAAGCTGATAAATAATAATTTTATATATGTTTTTAGTAATGGTAAGTACTCTGGCATTATCCAGGTAACAAAAGGATATACTAAAGTAAAGTACACTAATTCCACAGAAAAATACGGAACTGTTAAATACGTATCAAAGTACTATGTATATATATATTAAAGTAATATCCATATTTACTAAATTACTATCCAAATAAACAAATATTGTTAGGTAACGATAATGTATAATTTACATATTGTCAAAAGTATATGTATTTGTATGGTAACGGTATGATGTAATTCATTTTAAATAATAATAATCCAATCGATCCTCATGGTAGATATCCTGCGCAATTATTTATTATTTACTCGAAACAAAATATACTTCATTTTTTGACAAAAATACTTAAATTCTTATTGTTACCATCTATAAATATTGTCAAAAATGATTGATTTCAATCCATCCGTCATAGATATATACTATAATATTCGGATATTTTATTTTTTTAATAAAAGCAAAATTGAATGAATTTTTTAAACAATTCCATATTAAATTATAATATTGTGGCACTATGTAAGCTATATATATTTCGAAAATCGAAGCTTATTAATCGTTACATAATAATATATGTAAAATTTTTGGATAATTCAATATTTTCGAAATTCGTTCAAAATAAACTAAAATATTGACAAATACATTATTATCCCATAAAATTAGTCTATACTGTTATGTTAGTAATCATTGATGAGTAGTAAATCATTAATAGTAAATTAAATTAAACATAAATTGTAAGAAAACATTGTTTATGAGAATAAATACATATTATTATATTTGTGCACAAGCTTTATTATGTTCACGTGGATATAAAAACAGCGTGTGCAGAAGTCCAATTTATTTCAAGCTTATATACGTGTCAATTGTTTAAATGTGAAGGTCCTAACATTAAAGTACCATTTTAACAGTTGGAACTGTTGAGTGTGTGTTACCTACATCGTTTGATATATATCACATACGTTCAAACATCGTAGTGCTCTCTGGACTTTAATGTCTCTGATTCTATTCCATGTATTATACAGATGACCAAACACGCGTCCAATTGGAGGAGATCGAAGGGGACGGGGACAACAGCAGTGACTACATCAACGCCAGCGTGATCACCGGTATCGAGACAGAGACACAGTTCATCGCAGCTCAGGGTCCAATTGAGGCCACCTTGACGGACTTTTGGCGGATGATACTTGAGCAGAACTGCGGACTTATTGTTATGCTGACAAAGTAAGAGAATTGTACGCTATTATTTTTACCATTAAGGGGTGTTTATACTTTTAACACTTTTTCACTTTTGACATCCACTTCTAATTAATATATACACATGAATAATACTCTGCAGATACGCTAGTTCATATGTGTCAAAGAATATTCAATTATTACAAATAAATATTGGTTTAATTTGTTATATTTAAACTTATTTTTCTACTCATAAAATCTTAACTTTACTCAAAATAGTCCAGATTAAATTTTTCGTTGCTGAAATGTATCTTAAACACTTCACTAACAAAAACAAACTGTTATGGCATAATAATATGCGACATTGTCGTTAGCACTTGTATTATTTCATTCTTTTAATAAGTAATATTTTTGTAGATAATTCCAGTACATTTCAGCATTATTTGAACTTTCACATTTATTTGTAATCAATGATCCTGGAAACATAACAGAATGATGTTATATTCGCAATTTAGTCCACAATTATTAAATTGTTGAAATTGTTGTCGACTATTTTTGTTTAAAAAGTTGCACATATAATTTTTAAAATGGTTAGATTTTATATGAACGACTTTTCGATAGCAATAACAATCCGTTATCTTTTTTTTAATGCGTTGCATACAATTACTATCAAGATCGCATTCCAAGGAATTTGTATTATGTTCTTACTCGGTGTTCCAAATGAAGTATCGTAGAGAATAATATTTCTTGTTGAAATAATTAATTTTAAATACATCATATTGTTCAAAATTAAAATTCTTTCTTAAAAAAAGCAACTGTTTATTATAAATGCAATATATGAACCAAATAATTATGAAAATTAATACTATACATTAACTAAATTGGACTATTTTTTATCTACTCTGTAAACAGGGTAAAATCAATTTTAAACTTATTGTGTAACAACTGAGAACAAAACGCTTTACCATATTATCATGAAAAGCATATGATACATTCATTCTACTTATTAGTCTTTTGCATCGTTTCTAGAGTCATTGAGGGGGAAAAAGTAAAATGTTCTCAATATTGGCCTGAGGAAAATGGAGCGATGAACTTTCTGGATGGTGACCTCCGCATCACTGTTCGCTGCACTCACGAGACTCACTATGAAGGATTCACTGTTCGAGTTTTGGAGACGGATGCAGAGGTTGGCATAATTCGACATGTTACTTTTATAAATAATATTAATCGGTTGTATCGAATGGTTATTTTGGAAAAATAAATAATGTAAAATATATGTTTTAAAAAGTAATTTTACTAGCAAAACCAGAGTAAAACAAATATAAGACAACAAATCCGAACATTTCCTCTTATACAATAATTCAACTTGCCTATTGTATATTTTAAGCAGAAGATGTTAAACCGGAAAAGAGAAAAACGATAGCCAATAGATTATCCAAAAGTCAGTTTTTGTTATGGTGCAGTGCTTAAACGGCGTTAATCGGTTTTAACAAGAGCATTAACACGATCACTGGTATTGTTTGTTATAAATAGTAAATTTAATGTGATATCAATTAGTATTGGAAGTACCAGAATGGTATTTAACGCCAAAAAAGCAAGTAGAAGTAATTCAAATGCATAATTGCTCCATTTAATATGAACTAACATCTATATGCAGATGATACCCAAATTTTATTTAGAATGAATTCATCATCTGACTATGTAGCTCTCGTTGAATAATGTCTTGAATCCATTCTACAATGGATGACAATACATTGTTAACAAGCTAAAGTTGAATCCATCATCGTCAATGGAAGTGTTAGCTATTCGGAGTTTATTGATATTACAGAACATATTAGTTGTATAGATTGCAATAGCGATGACTTGTGAAATCTGGAAATAATTTACTTTATCACAAGGAACTATAATATTATTAAATATATTTAAACAATTTTTTACATTTTATTACAAGTATTGGAAACGCTATAAATGTTAATGTTACCCATTAAAATATACATATATGTTACATTAGGTCTAAAATTCGACTTAGATAAAGATATTATTAGTGAACATCTTGTTAACTATGATTTTGAAAGTTATGCGTTAAATTATAAAATACAATTAAACTGGCTTTAAATAATATTCATTTAAACGTAATTTAATAAAATTATTACACCAATCTTCCCAACTGTCTCCCCGATCAATTGATCACTTGAGATCTATTTGTGTTTGAATTGAAATGAATCATATTATTGCTATCTGTCGTAATAAAAAAACACATACTATACTTTTAGCTGTATATATTAAAGGATAACAAAAGATATACTATATGTATGTCAAACTACCAATCATTTATATCGATTTTCATTATGATGAATGTTATAATACACCGGATATGTAACAATGTCATATTTAAAACGGACATATTATCGATTATTTTGATCAATATGTGTTTTGAAAATTTACTTTACAATTTGTAATTCATTCTTGTAGATATAACATTTCCCATTGAAATGTGTTATTTTTGATGTTCACATCTACAATTGGTCTTCATTTATATTATTAGAAACAACGTCGTTGCATTTCTCAAATTCACATGCACGCTTGGAATGATCACTCGACCCCTCCATTGGACGTATTCTTTCAGTTTATGAAGATAATTGACCAACTTAAACAGCAGATATCGCAAAAAACAATCCTTGTGCACTGCAGGTAAATGGTGTTTATGACAATTCGATAGTATATCTATTAATATAATATTCAAGTATATAAGAAAATAGATTTTTATTACATTTTAAACCTACTAAATGAAAATGTAAGGTTTTGAAAAACAAGTTTCCTTCAAAAGCACATTTAACATGGATAGTGTTTTTACTTGTATGTTTACACAGAAACACGTTCTTTCCTTTTTTTCAGTGCCGGAGTTGGTAGGACTGGAACCTTTATCTGCATCGACACTCTGATTGGTCAGTTTAAGAAAGTCGCCAGAAGTTTTGATATCTTCCAGATGATTCTTCAAATGCGACTTTGCCGACACAAGATGGTGCAAAATAAGGTATAGCAGTAATGGTTGATTATAATTAATGCTATATATTTTATAAATTATATTAACTGTAATTCACGGATGGTTAGATCAGCTTTTATTATTAATGCAATCGGATAATTCATTGTAATATTTCGGTTTTCTCCAAGTTGCAATTTGAGGTGATAACGCAATGCTTCTTATTTGTTAATGTATCTTGAGATTGCAAAACACATCTAATTAACCTTTAACATGTAATTTTAATAAATGTATCACTTTCTAATATATAATTTGACTAATCATGTAGGCTTTTGGCTTACAATATGTGTGATGTATCGCCACATTCCGAACATAGCTAAATTGTTTCAGAAAAAAAAAACTCTACAAAAACATTGAGAAGCAATCTCCACTAGATCAATCATTATTTAATTATACTAGTTGTAGCCCAATGTTAATAAGTAAGTGTCATGATAGTACTGAAGTGGGCAAACTGGGATTAGATTACGTTGGGATTACACCAATGCAATATCAGAGATGATTTGAACATTCTACTCCTTGAGGAACTGAAGACTTAACATGTTGGAACGATTACATTGCAGTGGTGTTTCATATTTTCTTAGAATAAAATATAATGTGAAGTTTAAAGGCAACATATTGTAAAATAAATATATCATTAAAGTTTATCCAAGCACAGTGTCACGAAATAATTCTTAATAAATATTAACATAATATTATTTTAGTTAACGAAAATTATATATTTGACATTGAACTTTACCCACAAAATTTGTTTTACAATGAAGTCTTGGGTATATGCAAATAATTCAAGTATACAAGTATTTCATCTCACATAATATTCTTTTGCTTAAATTGAATATATATAATGTTCATCATTATAGTTGGATAAATTCAAATAAACTGTAAATCTGTGAAAATTAAGTTAATTGCATATTTGTATACTTTTGTGTTTCAGAGCCAATACCGTTTCATTCACGACTTTATGAGTCATTATTTAAACAAAGCGATGCAAGAAACTAAACTAGACGCTGACTATAGTGGTAGGTTAACTATTTTGCGTTCATTCATTTTTGCGTTTTCATTCTTGAGTTTAAAGTATCATAGGGAGGGGATCTAGCATCTATATGATGGCAAAAAAGCATAAATAGATATTATATTAAACAAGAAGGAGAAGGTAACAGAGAAACAGTAAAAAATACAACAAAAAGTTGCAAAATGAAGAGTTAGGACCATGCGAAAGGAATATAGTGGGAAACTTATTTTTAATTAAAAGTAAAAGTGGGAACTTTGACAAAATCTTTAATGGCAATTCTTAAAATTCTTAAAATTGTGAAAACCGTTCAGGTACAAGGTATTTTAATAATAATGTTAATCTCAGTATGCCAGCAACATGTATTGTCGTGCTTTCTACTGATATAGGGGGCGATATACCTTGCATATAAACTTGTATATATCTAAATTATCACATTTATTTAGAATATGATACGTATAATAATTAACGATAGCACTGATATTGAAAAATATAATCAAATTATGAAACTATATTTTAGTTTATAAGCAAGCATTGCATAATAACGCCAAACTTTTAATATATTATTATACATTTGTTATTGTTATGTATGTATTAATAATGCTCACTAGTTATTCTATCGTATATAAACAAATATCATAAAATGATAATAATAGTATTAATATTTCATTAAAAAATGACCTTCAACTCGTTTTCTCTTTTTAGATGATGGCATATATTGCAACTTATAATATCATTCTGCTTTATTCAATACAACCTACAAGTGTGTATATCTTTCTAAATATTGCTCAATCAATGCTTGCGTTTTAAATGTTCATAACATTGATTGAAATGACGTTGGTTTTAATGAACTGATACAAAATAAATATTTATTTTACTTGTTATATCATTTATATGAAAAACGTAAAATATATCCTAATTGTCCTCCATTGCTAAATTTTATATATTTTAATTTTGTTTAATATGATTTATTCAATTTTTTGTTATTTTCTTTATTTTCTTGTTATTACGAAACAACAATAATATATATAATAATTTATAATAATGACTTAGGCTACTTATAATAATAAGTATTGACTTGATATATAATTCAATTTATTTGTATTGTTTATTTCATTGTACCAATTATTGTTACATAATACGATATCTTTGACAGTCTATCGTTGTTATTTTACTTACTATATCTGTGCAGGTTATTGTTTTTTATTTATATATTTTACAATTTAGACAAGTTATATATGTTTAATAACATCAATATTACTTGCGTTTGTAGAACCACGCCGTTCATTACTTTTGTTTGTGTAGTTGTATTCAATAAAATTTTGATTAAACAATACTTTTATCCGCTTGGAAATATCTATTATTTGATTTGAATTATTTAAATGCTTGTTATTTATACGTGCTAATAACTAAATAGATACTTAAAATATATGTATATTTACTAAACCACTTATTATAAAAAGTGCAGTATGATGCATACACGTTTTAATAAAATATCATTTGAATGATAATAATTAAAATATAATATATTTGTTTTAGTGTAGTTGTTTTCTTTTGTTTTTAATGTTATTATTAAATTCCAATTCCAATTACTATGGTTATGTTAGTGTTATTATATAACATACTACTTTAATATATATTTCAGTAATATAACATTGAAAACATTTTAGTTGGCATAAAATACTTTAACTTATATATTTAGATTTTATTATCAGTGTTTTCGACAGAAATATAAAACACATATAAATTTAGTATAATTCAGTACACGTGTTTTGAAAAAGTTGATTGACAAAAATTAATGTGATATGAAATTATTGGTATTTACTAAAGTATTTATCTTTTATTTTTTGTATTATTATTAAGTAGTTATTCAGCGATAAGTGTTACGTAACTAGTATAAGAAACGTAAATAATTAATTTATTCTAGGCTAGATTATTCATTAATTTTGAAACCTATCGATAAATCACTTACTTAATTAAAATAAGTTATTGTAAACAAAACTTTTGGAATCACAGATAAGTTACAATTTGTTCATATTTAATGTGAATAAATGTACTAAATAATTATTAACTAGCTTAGTAATCGCGCATACATTAACTGACAATTATCAGCGATTGTTTGGATAAGCATATTTAACTAATGTTCTGTACATATTGATATATTAAATTATATACATCTAAATCAGACGAATTAGCAGTAGCAATCTCTAATAGAGGGATACAAAATCACAGAACTCAGAGAAACTCTGTATTTTGCTAATATAATAGAATATGTCATATTCGACATAGAAAACATATAAATGCAAAAATTTCATATATTGTTCGATATCCAAGAAGACTAAAAAATACTTATATATTTGAAAATTCAGTCTAAAAAATGACATCTCACTTGACATTTAGAGGATCAACACAAACATTGTATAAAATTCGTCATGATTTACTGATCATTTAATTTTTTGTTAAATATGATTTATTACATAAATATTTTTTGGAAAAAAATACTTTTTGGAAATCACAATATTTATAAGAATATTCAAAGGAGTAGCAGTAACTAACATTTTAAGGGGGCGTTTATTTAAAAATATATATTTAGTTGTCACGATTATTATATATCAGATTAAAAACAAGTAGGCGTATTGATTGTATGCACAATATCAGTAACAAGTATACAGTTGCATTAGAGAAACTGAAATGTGTGCACGTTATAAAGATTTTCTTTGATTTTATAATTTCGTCGCGTCGCGTTGCGCTTGGTGGGCAAATAATATGGCAATGTTTTAGCCATTCAATGCTATTAACTATCATAATCATATTTAGTATGTTTACTAGTAATAAATACTATGCTCTTTAGTTGTACGTTTTTCACCACTTACATATGACGTCATTAATCTGTTATAAGTCCAGTTACCCCATTCGACATATTGATCTCTGTTTTCAGAAGAAATACAAAGAACAATATGCTAAGATTGAGTTGAAATACAAGCGGTTATATTTTATATTCATATATCACAATATAAATCGTCCACAATTACAAATTAATTTTTAGTTACATCAAAAAGATTTTTTTTCTTTTCATAATTCAACTTATGCGGGAGTAAAAAGTAGACTTTGATGTTCATCATAAAATAAATAATAAATACACTTTTCGCTTCCGCTGATTGAAAATTAAGAGGTAAACTATTGATGTAACTAGACAATTAAAAATGATATATAATTAATTTATAATCCCGGCGATTAAAAAATATTATTGTCAATTCATTTTATAATTTAAAGCTTGTAAATATTTTAATATAAATATATAAATATAAATTTAATATAAATATAAATATTCAAATTATAAATAACATTATTTCTGGTAATTGATCATTATTTAGCCTATATTTAAATCAAAACTGTAAGTTTCAATTCACATTGAATTTTTTTTTCGGCATCTTAAAAGTAAGAAGCAAGTACGTGTAAGTACGTATATCTACACACAATGAAAAGCTTCATTCATTCGGGAGGAAATAGCCTATTCATCCCGCATGAAAATAACTAAAAATCTAATTAACACCCATTTAATACACATGAAAATTCCTTTTAAACAACGACACAAACATTATCAATTGGTTTATACAATTGCGTAAGCAATAGTCAATAATGCAAGTGATTGATTTTTGTTGTTACAATCCGTAGTGTCGGGATTCGTTTCATCCACTCACCTCTCTCTTTAACAATTCATACAACTACTGTTGCAGTATATCTTCCATTACATCTCTGATGTTGTCTAGTCGCTGCTGTTGTGTTGTTCAACTTATTTTTTCTCTGAACACTCTTCAACCTTCTCTTACATGATCACCTGTGCCAGGCTATGGGGCTCTATTAATGTGTCCAAAAGATGACGGCTTGAGTTTCAAAGTGATTATATTTTGTTTAAGAATACTTCTGTTGAGTTTTACTTGGTTGAAAATACACGTACAAAAATATATATATATCTTTGTTTTTAAATATTTATGTTAAATTACTGTCTCGTTCATACAAACATTATGTATATTATTCTATCTCTCATGGATGTCTAGATGTCTATAGTAACCCTAACTTATCCCTATCCTAACTATTTTGAAAAGTTAGAAAACATTTATTTCTACTTATATTCACTTTTGCAGTCACTGATTTATTATGTTCAGTTTTTCTTAATCGTATATTTTTTAGCTTTTCACCATACTATGGTCCATAGATTTACAATATTAACTAACGTAATGTATGATGTTCTTCGAACTCGTTGATCGTCCCTCGTGTGATAATCTATACATATTTTTATCTATATATATTTATGATAATAGGCTATATATAATCGGCTATGAATATTTTCTTCATTATCGCATGTTTATTATCACATGCTGTCGGCCCAATAAAGCAACTAATCCATCCATAGCAAAGCAGTTCTGAATAAAATACAGAACCAACGACCAAACTCAAACTTCAATTCATAATTTGTATTGTTGTCGTATATTTATGCAATTGTTTCATTTGTTCGTGCTTAAATGTTTTATTGTTAAGGCCTCAGACATATTATTGACCAAACATTATGAACTTTGAAAAAATAAATGTATTATTTGTAAAAAAAATTTAAAGGTAATTTATTGAAAACACAACAATGATATTCAATTATTTTTTTTAAATAAGGGAAATTAGATAGTGAAATATAACAATGTATAATAAAAGGACATAACATCGAATAATTAATATCATAAATACTTGTTTTCTTGTCTTCTATCGATCATCTTACACATATAATACATTTATGTAATAGTAATATTGTATCCTTTAAAAAGCCGGCACATTTCAACCGTATTGACTTTCTGCCTGCATATATATACGAGTATAGCCTTATACTTATGGAAAATAAATGTATTAAATGCAGGCAAATTTCATGAACTTAAATAGCACCTAATGTCCTATTCAATTATTGTAAACTTAAGCAAACTACATTTTATATTATACGATAAATTATGCAATATAGTCAACAATTGCTTCAATAATTACAGTCAACATTTATGGTGTGCTGTTTATAACAATAGAGTATAATAAAAAAAATTACAGTTTGATGTTAAAGTAAATAATTATTAACAATTATTATGTAAATGTGATTTATTCCAGTTAATCGATAGTACACATTATATAATAATGTTATTTGACTAGGCTTGTGTCCTCGTGGATTAGAGCTGATCTTTGCATATGTACAGTAGAAGTTCAGATTTACATACATTTCAATGACACATATTATTTATAGTATTACATATACTTGTTTGTAATATTTTTATAACATAAAGTAGTTTCTTAGTTGAATAATATCCCACTATTAAATTATAAATTCCACACTTATAGCTACGAGTCTCTGTGGCTATATATAATATATCAACTATCTATATAACTATCAATTATCCATATTAATTCATTTGAAGAATTGAAAAAGTTACGTTAGCAACCTGCAGGATTACCACTATATATTTGTATAAACGTCTGTTTAATCATTTAATCAATGAATTAACACTGATAATTTACGGCATTAAGTGGGCCGCAATACAATTTATATAATGTTAAATATCAATAAATATCAAAGACTCGTGGCATATCCAAATACGTAATTTTGAAATATTATTGTAATTTTTAAAATATAAACTATACATGAAAGAAGTTTCCATAGCTGGAAGATCCATATATTATTGTTTATTGATTTGTAACGCTCAATTTTATTATTAATCATATACAAAGTAGTCATTTGTTGTTTTTACTTGATATTTACTTTGATAATCACGATAAAAAGAATTTGTCGTAAGTGAAATGAATATGTTTTATTAAATATGGCTATTTTATTTAATATATTTAATTTTCAAAAATATTTAATCTTTAAGAAATATGTTATTAACATAATGTTATACTATTTTTATACATTGATTCATAGAATAATATATGTTTTATGTCTAGAAACTATTGTAGACAAAAATCGCATCCATTTTAAAATAACGTTAAAAGGCGCTAGGGTTGTAGTATTTATATATTACCAAATACTATATCACTTAAAAAATAGTTTAAATAAAGATAATGCCAGTAATAAACTAAAAACATATTTATCAAAAATTAATTTAATGTTTATTCTCGTTTAATTTTAATTAGTATGTATTATAGTAATCCGTGTGTCCAGGGATTTGCTTGTTTGACACACATAGACTGCTGTGCAGTTAGCGCACTGAATGGAGGTAAACCACACGTTTGAGGTTAGGAAAAGTGGCTCGATGTTTAGAAATAAGGATGAGGTGGCGAATTTTTGTCGGAGGCTTAAAAACGCAATGCGTTTGTGGTATGCTCCTTGGGTCTGGGCGAAAGAGGAGGAAGCTAATAAATAGTGGCTGTATTAGCTGCAGAAGAGTGTTGGTGAAATAACATTCTTGTTTGATTATATTAGAGTTGGAAATTATGTACGTCCATAGTTTTGTTATGGTTTGGAGAACTGACTTTTTTATTGTCATGAGGTGATGAAAATTGAAGTTGAATTATTTATTGGTGTTTTATTGAAGTATTTATATAATTTATACAACCGTGTATAGACTGCGAAAAATTTACGGAATTTCGCGAAACAAATTGCTGCAACATGTTTAGTAAAATTTTACGAAGCATGTTCTGTAAAATTATACAAAACTATCGCAAATTTATAAAACATGTTTCGTACGATTTAGTAAAAATTTTAATTTACGAAAATAATTATGTGTCTTTTAAATAAGCATGTTCTCTAAAATTTACAATAATTTGTCTTTCAGTTTAACAAATATAGTACAATTTAATAAATTGACAATAAAATAACAAATTGTAATAAAAAATAAACATACAAATACTCCTTAATTTTAATTGTAGACATAATGTTATAGGTACATCCACAAGTCAACAAGGCAAAATATATTAATATAAAAGCTCTTATAAATATATGTGTAGGCCTCCCAGCAATAAAGACCCGTGAAATAAATGCATGATAATAGTTCGAAATTACAAATAGGTAAATAGAAATGCAAGTAACAGTTACACGAATCCAACTTCATAATAGAAATGCGTGACAATAGTTCCAACAAAACAGATAGCATCAAATAATGCAGATATTTGATTCGAAACAGAGGGTGCCAATTAGGCTATAATTCACCTTCCAATGCAAATGTTGGTGTAAGGGTCCTTACTGTCACGTATTTTTCTTCCCCACACCCCAACAAAATATATCTATTTATTTTTAATATTTTTAAATTTGCACTACTTTAATATGATTAAAGAAAAGTATACATTGAGAACAATTCAAGATGGCCCCTTCAATAAAAAATGTATTTCTTTATGTATAATTGTACATTGTATTAATATAATAACATAAATAATATCATATAACATAAAGTAATCATTTAGAAAGTTATTCATATTTTAGATTTAAATATTAACATTTGTTTACATTCAATCATAATTTTAGATATTTTCCGAATGAAGTTGACTCTTACTTTGACGCTTTATGTATTTGTAATTTTTACGGTTCATCAGGCATCTACTGGATATACGGGCAAATCGACTGGTGATCATAATTACATATTGTATTGGATATTGTAGTAATTAAGTATCTGTCCATTTACTATACTTCGTCATCACTAATAGTTACATACTCTTCTGGGTGTATTGTATTTACACCCCAAAACGTCTTTATTATTTCATGTCTGTCGTATAATATTTTGGTTGTATGTATTGCTGAGAATTACGTGTACTATTTGTTTTAGGTACTGATTTAGGTAATGATAATGTAATACAATTTAAAGTACAAGTAATATAGAACTATAACCACATTTTACTATAATTCTCTCGTGGAACGTATTTGCACGTCAATAAGTTTTGTATCATATCGATAATAAAATATTAATATTGCCGGTATTTGTGGAAGTTGTGCTTATGGTGAGGGGATTCATTATAAAGGCCCCTACACACGTCAAACTAGTTTGTAGTACCAGTTCGGCGAACAATTTCACTTTACACATGTCTAGTCGGTTCGACGAACAAGAAATAATATCAGGGGTAGTATTCATAAAGCGGGGAACCCTTTTCCTTTCCTTCACTGTCCCTTTTCTCTCCATTTTTCTTTCCCTTTTCTTTCCATTTCTTTCCCCTTTTCCCCCAACATTAAAATTTGAGGTGTGAAAACATATGACTATAGTTGATCTACCGAACTCGTATGACATCGTCGTGTCTCGCTATGTATTCACGGAGTTAACAATTGGAATTGACTATGCAATACATTAAATTATCTGAAAGATATACATATACACCCATATATGCAACATAAAGATTGTTGTAAAAGAGTACTATAGTTAATATTTAAAGTAAAATAATTTAAGAATAATATTTATCAAGGCCTAAAAATGTTATTTTTGGAATTCATCTGCTTTAACTCCAATTCTAAAATCTCACCTTTGATTTTAAAATGTTTAACCTTTAAACTATGCTCTATATCTAACATCTATAAATATCTTACCTAGGTACTTTAGAAACGGAAACCTTGATTGGTACACTGTCGTTTAGGATTTGGGACTTCTACCGGACTACCGGATAGCCAAAGACCGTTGGTGGGAGTAGGTGGTGTAGGACTGATAGGGACTTCTCCTTCCGCGATGGGTTTCTGTAAAAAAGAAGAGTTCTAATTACTTATAGAAACAACCGAGAGGTTGTTCTGACCTAAGATGTCCCGTAGGACCTGATCTTCCTCTGACCAGGAAGCTCCTCCTCCTGTTTCTCTCTCGTATCGCTCAACTATTGATGCTGTTGATCGACGAGGCCATCCAGCTACGTGCAGTTCATGTGCAATGGACTCCCATGCATCATTCTTCTGTTGCTTTGTATAGCCGTCATCAAACTTACCAAACAAAACACCTTTTTTTAAATAAATTTGACGAAGAAGAAAAGGTGTATATTGTGAAGAAAAATGTGGAAGTTTGTCTTGACTCATGTTTAGAAATTTGCTATGTGAAAATGTGTTTAGCCTGATATGTACTTAATAAATCTGTATCAAATTCTTATTGGACGATGAAAGTGTATGTAAAGTCCGTGACGACAATTATTTGGTGACGACTAATTCAGTGGAACTTTGTACTCAGAACCATCCATTCATTAAAATTTATCAGATTTGTTACGCAATATGTACATAGCCTTCGTGTAAAACTGAAGAAAAAGATTACTCGATCTGTGTAAGTAAACAGGGTGAGGATTTTGGTTTAAGTTAATTTTATAAATATAAAAGTAAAATTAAATACATATATGTTTATATAACAATATAATTGTTAAATTGTTAGGCTGAGCAGTCAGCCACATGATAAACTACAATAAATGAATAATAAATGCATTGACTTAAGGATATTATGCTCAATGTAATAATACAAATTAAATTACATATAGAACAATATAAACAGCTTATTTAAATTTAAGCAACTAAATTTAATTAGATTTAAATTAAAAGTAAAAATGTTAAAAAATTTGGCATAAAATTAGAACAAGCATAATTAAAATTATATTATTATCATATATATACAACAGAATTAAGAACATGTTTATAGTGTTGTACATATATGTATAGTAAGGTTAATTTACATGTTTTAATAAAGTAATAATTAAACATAGTTAAAACGTTATTATTCTTCTATTTGTATTTTATTCATTGAGAATAATACAGTAAATTGCACTCAACATAAAATTAAGTTCTCTGTTGCTACCCGGACGCCAAGCTGAGGAGGATAAATGTCAGAGAACACCAAAAGAATTAATTAAGTGGTACTACATGTAAGTAAATTGCTAGCGCCTAATAAAGCTGCATGTACAAAATTATATACATTCTTATATACAATCGTTAGCGACTGCATTTTATCAGCCTGTCATTTTCTCAACACGGCAAAACATTGAGAAATACTAAATCTAAAAGAAAAAGGAAGAATTCTATTTAATTAAAATCTTTAAATTAAGTTGGCACGCCTTTCACATCGAATAAGATTTTCTTCGTCATCATCAACAATCACGTTTAACTGCACATGAGCTTCATGCAATTTGGGAAAGTCATTTCGAGGATGGAGGGTAATGTTATGCAACATGGTGCAAACAGAAATAATATCACATGATCTAGCAGGCGTAAATCTAAGAAAATTTAAATAAGAAAAACGGTTCTTTATTACACCGATGTACACCGTTCCACCGTAGATCGATCACGTGTGTGGCTAGAATTGTAGCGACGTTGCCCAAAGAAGTGAAGTTTGCCGTTACAGTCAGCGTCATCATCACCCATGGCAACAAGGGATAGCCAGAATCGCCGAGCACTACATGATTGTTACTCGTGGAAGTTCACTTTTGGTGGAAGCGGTCCGAAAGCGAACTAAGGTAAAAAATAAATGCGTCGTGTGTACTGCCAGGCCACCTATTGCAATGAAGGCGATAATCTCATACCTATCTGAGCAAGTAACTTGAACATTCACAGAATGAAAACCTTTCCTATTCACAAATGCTTCTTTAAACTCTGATGGGGCAAGAATGAGAATTTGGGTACCATCGATGAAGCCTCCAGCAAACGGGAAACCTGTGTTGTCTGCCACTCTCTCAGCCATAGCGCGACATTCGTGGATCGCAGGCCAAGACACATGATGATTAACCAAAGGAATCAACAAGTCGAGAATAAACCAAAATGTTCTACAAACCGTTGCTTGAGATCATTGAAAACATTCTGCAATCGTTGATGGAAAAGAACCGGTAGCTAAAATGCGGAGGGTGATGAAGAGCTTGGCATAGACGCTAACGGTTTACCTATGTCGAACGTTGGATTGTCTAAATTTAAGCTATTAAATAAAACAAAGAAAGTGTCTCTAAAATTACGAAAGTAAACCAAAAATGTGGTATCATTCATGTAATCAAGAGAATTACTACGATCTCTCAAAACTCTTTGGTGTCTAAAATTATTTTGGTCTAATAAATTGAGAAAAGGAATAGCGTTAAAACCTTCAATGTTTTCCTATATAAAAAAATGTCGAACATTCTTTCATTAGCCAATAAACATCAATCAAAAGCTAGCCGTGATGAACGGCCGGACTAATTACTCTATGCTTGGCTCTATAGGCCTATAAAGCTATATAGACCTCATTGCACTGACGTAACACCTAAGC